>CABHPH010160843.1:9295-35138 GCA_902168325.1 Peromyscus nudipes
CCTCCCTTAAAAAAAAAGAAAGAAAAAAAGAAAAGAAACTACTGTCTTAATCAGAGACTGCAACTCCACCATTACCAGCAAAGACCTGAGGGAATTCTGTTCCCTCGGGCACCAACTCTTTCAGGGAAACTTTATCTAGATCTCTATCCCTCTAAAGAACTCACGATTCAAAAGTTGAGATGGAATTCTGCCTGCTCAGAGAGGCTGAATAGCAAGTAGCTAGCCTTCTCCCTTTGCTTCTTCCAAAAAACCCAACCATCCTTCTTAAGGATCCCCGCTACACGTGGTTCCTCCCTACCACTTCCTGTCAGCTACTTGCTGACTCAGCCTCCTGCTCGCAGGTTAATTTTATTTAATCAAACAAATGTAACACATCTTTGCATTGTTATCAAAAGCAGTAGGAAAAAATGCAACACACTTTAAAACAATATTCCACAACACCAAACACTCCATTTCTTTGCTTCGTTCTCTTAGGTGGAATTGGCTGTGTGGGCCGCGACAAGGGACAAGTTCGGAAATGCCTTGATGTGGTGGAGATCTACAACCCTGATGGGGACTTCTGGCGGGAAGGCCCACCTATGCCAAGTCCCCTCCTCTCACTGCGAACCAATTCCACTAACGCAGGTGCCGTGGATGGCAAGCTCTATGTCTGCGGGGGATTTCATGGAGCAGGTACCGCTCTAGCTATAAATACAGCATGGACCTCTTGGCATTGACTTTTACCTCCATTGTATGACTTGATGGCCGGTGCTTGCTTTTCAGAGTAGTGAGGCACTGGCAAGAGTCTGGCCTTCAGAGCCCAGTGGCCTGCAGCAGCTCCCTAGATTCTCTGGGGTTTCATCTTTGCAAAATGGTGAGGATTCTGTGGGTTCAAGTCTAATACATCTAGCACTTGGCAGCCACTCAGCCCATAGTAGTTGAGTATGAAGGGGAAAGAAATAGAAGAGGAAGGCAAATTCCTGTTAGTAGGAATAAAAGAAAGATTTCCAAACAGGAGGGACATGGAAGCAGAGGAATGAGCAGAAGTGTTGGGTGTTAGGTTTTTAGCTACCAACCCAGAAAACCCCACTACTGCCCACTACCACCAACTGGAGTAAATTGCTTGAATGCATTTCTAAAATGATGCCTAGTGTATATTCTTATTACTGAACATACACATCCAATACCATCATTGCATTCTGCAGCATGGAGCAGGGAGGCTTTTAAGCATGCATAAATCTAGAGGCCAATGTCTCTAAAGTCTCATTGACTGCATCAGTAAATAAGGCAGAATGCCTTCATAGTAGACTGACTAGCTGATTCTGACCTCACCAACTGGAGTGTTGAGCCAATACATACCCATGAGACACATGCCCCAGAGCACTTAAAAGTTTGAAAGAAGCAAGATTAAAATAGACTTGCCTTCATTTTGTAAGCATACAGTTTTAAGTAACTAACTTAGAGAATGAAGCTTTCATTGTGAGTTAGAAGAGACTTACTGGGAAGTGGTAGTGGCACACACCTTTAATCCCAACACTAGGGAGGCAGAGGCAGGCAGGCAGATCTCTGTGAGTTCCAGGCCAGCCTGGTCTACAGAGTGAGTTCCAGGACAGCCAGGGCTACACAGAGACACCCTGTCTCAGGAAAACAATGCTGAGTACCAATTATTGTATTTATGAGGTGTTTAAGGGTATTGGATAAACAAGACACAGAAATCTAGGTTATAAGCCCTATGAAGACTTGAACCATGACTAGCTACTTGTGTTTAGCTGTAAACATTTGAATTCATTTCCCCTAACTTAGATGAGAGTAATGTTGCTATCACCTGGTTGGTGGTGGTACATTGCTTTTAATCCCAGGACTTAGGAAGGAGAAGCAGGCAGATCTCTGAGCTCAAGACCAGCCTGGTCTACAGAGTGAGTTCCAGGACAGCCAGGGCTAGAGAGAGGGGCAGGGGACTTAGTGGGTTAGAGAGTTGGCTCTATTGGTAAAGCACCTACCTTCCAAGCATGAGGACCTGAGTTCAGTCCCCCAGAACCCATGTAAAAAGCTGGGGATGCTGCGGACTTAATGGAGCATTCTTGTAATTCCAGTGCTTGTGAAACGGAAGGCAGAGACAGGCAGATCGCTGGAGCTCCCTGGCCGGTTAGTCTGGCTACTTGGCAAAGTTCGAGGCCAGTAAGGGACCCTCTCTCAAAAGGTGGAAGGTACCTGAGGAATTACACACACACACACAATTTTCAACAACAACCAAAAAAGAAACTTAAAAGATATATAAGTTAAATGCAGTAAGTTTTTGTTCTTTATTTAAACCTTTCATAAAAAGGTATTTTTCATATATTGTGAGAAATTTAAAAATAGGCCAAAGTATTAGATGATATTAATAAGTTATTTTAGAGACAATAATGGTATTGTGTTTTATATAAATTCAAATAAGAATATTCTGAATACTTAGAGATTATATTTGAGTATTTAAGGTAAAAATGATGCACTGTCTGAAGTCAGCACTACTACAGCAAATTTTTTAAAATATTTGTTATTTAAGTATGTGTGTGTGTGTATGCCACATGGTGACCTTGGAAGCCAGAAAAGGGTGTCAGATCCCTGGGAGCTGAGTTTACAGGCAGTTGTGAGCCACCCAACCTGGATGCCAGGAACCGAACTCAGGTCCTTTGAAAGAGAGGCAAGTGCTCTAAACCACTGAGCCATCTCTGTAGCTCTGCAGCAGATTTTTTTTAGTAGACGGAGGAACCAGAATCCATTCTGCAGCACTGGTGAATGTGATCATTATTAGAACTGGGTAGATTTGTGCTGGCCTGGGCTGCCTTCACCCCTTTACTGCTGTGTGCTGGAAAGTCCCCAGGACTTTCCTTTTTCTCCAATTGTCCTTTAGAGAACTTTCAAAAAAGGTCTTTACATTTTTATTACATTTATTTAGTGTGTGTATGGGTGGGGTGACTTGAGTGTGGAGGTCCAAGAGCAACTTTTGGCAGCTGGTTGTCCATGTGGGTTCTGGGGATTGAACTGAATGGACCTCAGATTGTCAGGCATGGCAAGAAGAGACTGGCCCTGCTGAGCCATCTCACCAATTCCAAAGAGGTCTTTGTTTTAAATTAGTTTCTCTTATTTCTTGAACATCAGCCTTGCTTGACTAATGTAATCTCTCACAGTAGCAGGAAAACTGATAGTATAGGAAATCTAAGTGCAGCTCCTTGAAAGATTGCCTGATGAGGGTTCGGGCACTGGACTCTCCTCTAGTTTGGTCTGTGAGCTTTGTTGGTCCCATGACTGTTGACTTTCTCTTGACCAGAAAAGAAGGGCAGAGATATAAGAAGAGCTGGCCTCGGGTCCTCTGAGAATGGGTGGTCACCAGTATCTAAGGCACTAGAAGGTGGACAGCTTTGCCCTATATCTGGATCCTACCTTCCCTTGTGTAGAGTTGAGAACCCAATGTCCTCCAGCTTTTCAGAGGTCTGATAAGCTCATCTCATGCTGAACTCTCCTTGGTTCTATAACAGACTGATGATGCCTCCAGCTGGAGGGAAAGAATGGACCTCATGAGCTCCCAAAGCCCATTTTAATTCATTAGTTCTAAGATGGTAGGTTGCCTGGGGTTTGCTGAATGGATTGTCATTGAGATTTTATGCAAAATATAACAATCAGATGACAGCATGCTCTTGTGATCTGGGGTTGTCACCAGACCTAAAGAGACTGTATTTTCTCTCCTTGTGTGACAATATACAGATAGGACCTACTGTTCCATTACTTATCTAGGAAACCGTAATCAAGGAATCCCCTCCCCACCTTCCCCTGTGTAGACAGCATCTCACTCTGTGACCCATAGTGACCTGAATTCGTGGTGTTACCCAGGCTAGACCCCAACTTGTGACAACCGTCACGCCTCAGCCTGTCAAGTGCTGCAATGGCAGGCATGGGCCACCAGGCCTCGCTTTCAATCTCTTTTAATATTGTGAATTTGGGAGAAGTTCATTGAAATGCCTCTTGAGATCTTCAGCATTTGAAAGATACATACATTAGTGCACAATGAACAGGGATTTGTTCTTGGTTAAAATAGCAAGTTGAGCACCTTTATCCCCCCCCAATCCCCCTGAAATAGCAGCATGGTCTAAAAAAAGGGGAAGGACAAAGCAACACAGTGTTGGAAGCTGGGAAGCAGAGGAACACTTGGTGAAGACCTGAGACAGTTTAGTCCTAAGCTGGAATGAGAGGAGAAAGGAAAACAGTGGGTACCGCAGAGCCCCACACACCCTCAGGAGCTGGCAACAGCAGCTGACTCTGGGTGGAGAAGTAAGGGTGATACTGAAGCATGAGTTCTGCAGGAAGCCACCGAGTCACCTGTCCCGATCTCATAGAGAGACAGAGCCTTCATCCCAGAAGGGACGGAAGTGAGGACAGGCGCTGAGGTTGGGGTCCAATACTAAAGATGGGGATTAAGAGAAAGATCACACGGAGTTGAGATCCTCAGCTTTCTTCCTTCCCTGACTTCTAGAATGCTGACAGTTTTACCCTACAGAAACCGTGATTGGGCAAAGCCAAGTCAGTCCTCCTGTGATGAGACTCATAGAAAAACTTTCCATGATATCCCATCAACCCCCCACACACGCATGCATGTGTATGTATATATGTGTGTGTATGTATATGTGTGTGTGTGTGTGTGTCTGTGTCTGTGTGTAAATATATATATTTTGACAAGGTTTTACTATGTAGTCCACCCTGGCCTTGAACTTGTGATCCTTTTGCATCAGCATCCCAAGTGCCGGAACTTGGCTACCTCATGTTGAAAGATGAGCCAACAGCTAGACACTTGAGGAAAACATACAAAGCAGAGTAGCCCAGAAGACCAGGGATGATGCCAGGAGAAGCTGCAGCCTGAGAGATGAGGTAAATGCTGTGTTGAAGGAACAAGGAATGGATAGTGAAGAAATTTCCTGGAAATAAAGATTTATAGCGGAAATTGAATCTACACTGGAAATGTTAGCAAAGATAGTTGACGAAAATTCCCAGAAAGCAGAGTAAAGAAATCATTGTAAAATCAGAGGGAGAGAAATGAAGTCCAGGAGGCCCAGCCTTGGAGTAACAGACCCTCTGGCATAGAGAACAGAGAAAGTGGACAGGAATGTGTCATCCATAGAGTAGATGAATAAAAATCCTAGAACTGAAGTCACTAGACCAACAGAAGCTACCAATGCCCTGGGAAGCAGGTAAAAACAGACCAAGCCAAAGCACATCACCATGACATTAGAGAGAAACTTTTGATCTCAAAACGTTCTAAAGAGAGGAAGAGTTTTACCCAAAGTACCAAGAATCAGACTTCTCAACTGTGATGTCAGAAGCTAACAGAAAATGAAACATATGCGTTCAGAATTTCTGTGGAAAACTACTTCCCACCTGCATAGTCTGAACCTGCTGGGCTATTAGTCAAGGTTGAGGGCATTCTCCCAACATTCAGTGTCTCAGGGTGCCTTCTCCTCTGTGTCCTTTTTAAAATCAAGATGTTTCACCAAAACTTTATATGTAAACCAAGAAAGAGTAGGTCCCAGGAAAAGGATTAAACAGAGTAGGAAGAAGAAACTCCTGAGAGCGTGAGGGAGACCCCAGAAAACTAACTGTTGGGGAGCAGTGGTACGGAACAGAGCTATCCCTGCACTGTGGGGAAGAGGGCATCAGATCCAACATGGGTGCTGGGAAATGAACTCTGGTCCCTCAACAAGTATTCTTAACTGCTGAGCCATCTCCCCAGCCCCTAAATCACAAAGTTTTTAATGTTTTAGACACTGAGCGCATGGCAGTGAAAACTGACAAAAGTAAAACAGCCTCAAAGAAACACCATGTCTTACTCCTTTACTGTCCCATGTGGCTCAGCCAAGATGGCAGGAGAACTAAATGTTGAGCTAACCAATATTGTGTCTTTATTGTCCTATAAAAATGGGTAGGCAGGGCTGGGCAGTGGTGGTGGCGGCGGCGGCGGCGGCGGCGGCGGCGGCGGCTCACGCCTTTAATCCCAGCACTCGGGAGGCAGAGCCAGGCAGATCTCTGTGAGTTCCTCTGTGAGCGAGTTCCAGGACCGGCAGCAAAACTACACAGAGAAACCCTGTCTTGGAAAAAAAAAAAAAAAAAAAAAAAAGAACAAAAAGCAAAACTGTAGCTGGAGATTTCTCCAGTCCTGCCCAGCCCCACGGACCCCACAACCACTTATAAAATAATCACTCAGAAGCTCATATTAATTAAACTGTTCGGCCATTAGCTCAGGCCTACCACTGACTAGCTCTTACACTTAAACTCAGCCCATTTCTGTTAATCTATATGTCGCCACGTGTTCCGTGGCTTTACCTGCTGCCTTTACATGCTGCTGCCTGGACAGCAGGCTGGCGCCTCCTCCCTCAGCCTTCCACTCCCCAGACTTCTCCTCTCTGTTTGTCCCGCCTATACTTCCTGCCTGGCTACTGGCCAATCAGCCTTTTATTTATCAATCAATCATAGCAACACATATTTACATCATACAGGACATCCCACAGCACAAAACAAAACTAACAAACAAAAAATGGGAAGGTGGGGAGTAGGCAGGCAGGCTAAGGGTGAGAGATGAAACTAAGTCTACATGGGAGTCTAAGCATTCTCAGTCCGGCGTCTTTATCTGTTTCTGTGGCTATCTCAAAATCCCGGAAGTTGGGTGCCGATAAGAAAAAGCTTATTTAGCTTACGGTTTTGGAGAAGACAAGCTCATACCCAAGTGACCCCAGCTGTTTGGCCTCTGGTAAGAGAGCTCCTTAGCTGAGTCACTGCATGGTGCATGTGTCATGGCGGCAGTGTATGCAGAAGGGAGAGGTCGCATGGCAAATAGGCAGCCAGAGCAACTCAGCAGCTATGCTCACTCTTGTCTTTGCTTTGTGAGACAAGGTCTCACTACGTAGCCTGAATTGGCCTGGAAGTCACTACGTGGACCAGGCTGGCCTTGAACTTACAATGAGCCTCTGCCTCTGCCTCCTGAGTGCTGCAGTTATGGGCATGAGCAACTAGGCTGCACTCAACCAATCTGGGGCCCTAGTCAGAGGCCCCATGAGAGCTGCACCAGCCCCTCTGAGGAGAGCAATCCCAGGATCTGCTCACCTTCTACAAAGCCCCACCTCTTCAGAGCCCCGCCACCTCCCAGCCCCACCACTCTGGAGAGTTTCCTGCACATGAATCTTCAGAGAACAAACTCAAAGAGTTTCTTAAGCACGCCCGCCTTCATCTGAGAAATCAAGAATGAAGTGTTATAAAATGTTATTTATAGGGCTGGAGTCAGTGCTGGGAGAAGCTGCTGAGTGGGAAGAAGAGCAGTGGGTAGGGACAGCTTCTTCAAGGAATTACAGGGGCAAAGTCTTCTGACCCTTCGGATCATGTGACTATGAAACTGGGAGAGCTGGAATAAGCTTACAATATGCAAATCAAGTATGCATAAAGAGGAATGGCAGGGGAGCTCTAAGGAGTCTGCTGGAGACCAGTCCCTGTAGGGCTTGTGGGATTCTCCTGTCTTCTGGGCAGAGACACAGGCTGCCATTGTTCTGGACCGGTTTTTAAGCATTTTTTGTATAGCAGATGATCTTAGAGGACACATTATCTCCCTCCATAACGAAGGGCAGACATGCTCACTGGCCCTTGGGAAAGTCTCACGGTTCCTAAGCCCAGGATTTCTTTCTAGCAGTCACAGGTGTTAGCTGGCACTCTTCAGGTCACTCTGAGATTGTAAGCTCAGATAGCTGGCATTTAAAACGTTGACATGCAGCAGCAGCAGCAAAGGACACTGTCCTTCATCTGTGACTCAGGAGTCTCTTGTCTTCATCGGCACCCAGGAGTCTGCAGCAAACTAGCTTAGAAAAACGCAGGGCTGTCACAGTCCTTGACGGAGCACTAACTCTCTCCCAGGAGGCTTTCTTCTCCACCTCCAACATGGGCTGAGGAAGCCAGCATTGTTTCAAGACCAGAGCTTATAACGCCGGTCTCTTACACATTCCTACAGGACATAAATGAGGGACAATTCTCAACTTACTCTGTGAAGTCAGTGTTACCCAACTAAGAAAAAAAAAAAAAAAGCAAAGCTCAGAAGCTGGAGATGACTCAGTCAGTAAAGTGCTTGCCATGTGGGCCTGGGGACCTGGGTTTGATCCCTCAGAACCTGTATTAGAGGCCAGAAATACTCCTGTAATCCTGGCACCAGGAAGGATCCTGGGACTCACTGCCCAGCCAGTCTAGTGGAATCATTGAGTTTAGAGAGCAATGCTGTCTCAAAAAATAAGGGTTGGGCTGGAGAAGGCTCCAGGGCTAAAAGCATGTACTGCTCTTGTAAGACTGGAGTGTGGTTCCCAGTAACCACATCAAGCTGCTCACAGCTCCCTATAACTCCAGCTCCAGAAGATCGGGTGTCCTCTTCTGGCTTCCATGGGCACCTGCATTCACATATACAGACAGACACAGACAGACAGATAATTAAAAATAAAAACAAGGAGCTAGAGAAATGGCTCAGCAGTTGAGAGCACCGGCCGCCCCGTCAGAGGACTGGGGTTTGGTTTCCAGCACCCACATGGCAGTTCATAACTGTCTGCAACTCCTCTTCCAGGGGATCTGACACCCTTTTCTGGCCTCCTTGGACACCAGGCACACATGTGATGCACAGAAATACATGCAGGAAAAACACCCATACAACTAAATATTTTTAAAATAAAAAATAAAAATAAATCTTAAAAAAAAATAAATAAGGTGCAGAGCCATTGAGGAAGACACTCAATGTCAACTCAGGCCTCCATATATGCACCATGTGTACATATACCTGTACCCATGGCACCAAAAATAATCAAAGATTGCAAGTGCAAAACTCCTCAACAAAATACTCACAAACTGAACCCAGCCACATACAAAAGGAGTTTCATGACCAAGCAGGATTTTCCTAGACACTCAAGGTTGGCCAAGTCTCTGAAAATTGATCGATATAACACACCTATTAGTAGAATAAAATAAAAAGCGGGATGATCATCTTAACGGATGACAAATAAAAGACAACAAAATGCAGCTCCCACTCATAACGGAAACACTCAGCACAGTAACTGAACCACTAACGCACATCTATGGAAGATCCACAGCTAACATCATACTTATCGGGCAAAGACCCAAAGCTTCGCCCTTAGAACTAGGAACTGTTCAGCATTGTGCTGGAGACTCTGCTCAGGACAATTAGAAAAGAAAAGGAAAACACGAGCAGCCAGATTATAAAGTAATAATTAATGGCATATGACATGATCTTGTATTTAGAAAATTCTGGGAATTTGTTTAACTCACTGGTTCAGAAAGGTTGCAAGGTGCAAAATTAATGTGCAGAAAATCATATTTATATGCCCTTGCAAAAAACAATCCAAATGTTAAAATTAAGAAAACATTACATTTATAGTGCCATCAAAATAAATGAAATACTTAGGAATAAATTTAACAAAAAGCACAGAACTTGTACATTAAAAAGCACAAAATAATTAACAATAGTAATAACAATAGCCCAGAGCTGGAGAGGTGGCTCGGCTATTAACAGCACTGGTTGCTCTTGCAGAGGACACGGATTTGGTTCTCATCATCTATGTGGCAGCTAACAACTGTCTAGAACTCCAGTACCATCGGATCCAGTGCTCTTTTCCAGCTCTGCAGGCACTGAACACACATGGTGCAAGGCATACATACAGGCAAAACACTCATACACAAAAATTAATAAAAATCCAAAAAATTAAATAATAAGCCAAATAAGTAAGTTAATAAGATGTTTTACATTTCAATGGAGTTGGCCAACACAAAATGAAGAACTCCATGGTTTTTTTGGTGTGTCCCCCGTCCTACCCCCTCCCCACCCCCCCCCCCCCCTCCCGCCGTGGGCTTTTTGTTTTGTTTCGGCTTTTTTTTTTCCTTATTGGTTTTTTTGTTTTGTTTTGTTTATTTGATTTTCATTTTGGTGTTTTTGTGGGTGGTTTGTTTGTTTGTTTGTTTGTTTGTTTGTTTGTTTTTAAGAAAGAGAACATAAGGTTTGGTGGGCAGGGAGGTGGATAGAAGATCTGAAATGAGTTGGGGGAAGGAAAAAACATGCTCAAAATATATTATATGAAAAAATTAAGAAAAAATGTATATGGAAATGCAAGAGACCATATAATAAGAACCAAAATATTGACTTCAGAGCTATGAGAGTCCAGACTGTAGGGTTCTGGCAAATGACACCGAGCAGCTCAGTGGGGAAGCCCTGAGCATTCAGAAGTGGCCCTTTCTGTCATAGTCACTTGGGGGTGGTTTAGTTGGGAAAGAATCTTGCCATCAAACTGTACAGGAGGGGCTGGAGAGACGGCTCAGCGGTTAAGAGCACTGGCTGTTCTTCCAGAGGTCCTGAGTTCAATTCCCAGCAACCACATGGTGGCTTACAACCATCTGTAATGAGATCTGGTGCCCTCTTCTGGCCTGCAAGCATGCATGTAGGCAGAACACTGTAGACATAATAAATAAATAAATATAAATAAATAAATAAATAAATAAATAAATCTTTTTAAAAAAATTTAAAAGAATTAATTGAAAAAAACATGGAAAAAGAGTGAAACAAAAAAAAAAAAAAAGAGTGAAACTAGACCCCTGCCTTACACCATGTACAAAGATGAACTCAAAAAGGATTAAAAATGTAAATGTAATGGTAAAACTACCAAGTAGGCATCTTTGTGACTTTGAATTATACAATGAATAGACGAGTTATTCTAAAAGCATTTAAAAAAAAAAGACAACCGACAGAGTGAGAGAAAAATTGTAAATAATATATCTGACAAATAAGAAACATAGCTAGACTGCATAAAGAAATCTGACTCAATAACAAAAGGACAAATCAAGTTTTAAAAATTATTTCTTCTATTTTCTGAGATAATATAATCACATCATTCCCCCCCCCTTCCTCCCTCCAAACCCTCCCATATATCCTTCCTAAATGCGTAAATAACCCAATCACTCTGTATAATATTACTTGTATGTTTTCAGGGCTGACCATTTGGTATCAGTTAACCAGTTGGTGTGCTCTTCTTTGGGGAAAACTCCCCCTCCCAGCATTCCTCAGTCGCCTGTAGTTCTTGGTGTGGGGAGGGAGTCACCAATTTGCTAGTGACAAAGAACCTGAACAGACCTTTCTCCAATGTATGTAAACCAATGGCCAAGTGCTGGACGCCATCAAAACCACAATGAGGTCACACTTCATCCCCTCCAGAGTGACTGTCACAAAAGGCTAGATAATAACAAGTGTTAGCAAGGTCTGGGGAAGTCAGATCCTCTTACCCCACTGATGAGGGCATGAGTGTGCAGCTGCTGTGAAACATGGCCAGCACTTCCTTGAAGGGTTAAACCTCCAGTGGCCCCTGTGACCTAGCAGTTCACCCCTAGTGCACAGGTAAGGGACTCCAACTCCATTTCTACACAGAAGCTCATGTGGGAGTGTCCTCACTGCAGTGTTGTAACAGCCCAGGAAAAGGCAGAAGTGGGTTGTGGAGGCTGGGGTCAAAGGAAGGGCGCAGGGGAAGTGACGTCACACTCTCTCCCTGTGGGTACTTCAACTCAATTCTTTAGTGTCAGACCCCAAAGCTGACCACTTAGGAGGGAGTGGAGGGTGGTAGTTCTTACTTTTTCCTTTAAAATAGGCATTAGTGCATATAATTCATACAACATTCACTCCCTAAAAGCGAAAGAACAAACAATGTGCTATGTTTTTTAGCATATTCACAAAGTTTGTATGGCCACCCCACCATCTAATTTCAAAACATCATCAACCCCCAGATAAACCCTGTGCTTTGCAAGGGAGGAGGCAGAAAGAACTCATCCCAGAGATGAAGCCTGTGGTGGCAGACGACACCTAGTGGCAGACACCCATTCCAGCTGTAAGAATGCCCAAAAACTGGGACCCTAGGAGGGCAGGTGATTCCTTTGCCCATGCTTGCTACCCATGAATCCTGCTTTTCAAGGGACCACGTGAGCTTGGAACTTGAGCATTTTGTGAAAACCTTGAGCTGTTAGAAGACATGAAATTCTGTTCCTCAGGGTTTTCTGGTGCAGGACCCTACATCCCTACTACTGCACAGACACTTCCATGCAGCCTGCAGCTGCTCCCTCCCCAACATTTCAGGGCAACTGTGCAGGCATGCTAGGGAGCAGACTGCATCCACTGCATCCCATCCCTGGCTGCCTAGACTTCATCCAGAGTCCGAGCCTGAGATGCTCTTCTTGCAGCTCACCAGGGCGTTTGTACAGTCAGCCGCAGCTGGCTTCCCAGGAACCCAACATTCCCACCGCGGGTCCATTCCTTCCACATCCTTCCTTCCTTCCCTGGGAACTGGACAGGCTTCCTGATTCCCTGTCTGCCCAGCAGAACCTCGAGATAATGTAAAAATGGACATTGAAAATGTTCACACAGTTTAAAAACAAAGATAGGGAAAGGGAGGAAATTAATTAATTAGACCTAAACTCAAGCATGTTAATATCACAACAAATATAATAGCCAAAACCAGGGATTTGAAAACTGTGGCCTACCCCTGGTAGATCTAGTTCACTGTGTTTTATAAATAAAATTTCACTAGGAACTGTGTCTGTTTACTTACATATTGTTTCTGGCCATTCTCTTGTCTGTGGTCTAATTAAATTAACTAAAAGACAAAGATTGTTAAGACTAAATAAACTGCATCTAACTGTATGCTGTCTACAAAAGTCAGATTGACGCTGGGTGTGGTGTTGCACCCCTGTAACATCAGCACCCCAAGGCTGAGTTCAGAGGATTGTGAGTTTGGAGCTAGCCTGCACTACATGATGAGACCGTGCCTCAAAAACAAGAAAAGAAACTGCATGTAGTCCCAGCACTCGGAGGCAGAGGCAGGCGGATCTCTGAGTTCAAGGCTAGTCTGGTCTACAGGGCGAGTTCCAGGACAGTCAGGGCTACACAGTGAGGCCCTGTCTCAAACAAACAAAACAAGGCAAAAGCCAAAGGACGAAGCTGGGTGCAGTGGTGCACCTCTAATCCCCGCACTTGGGCATGGAGGCAAGAGGATCTGGAGCATCATCCGCAGCTACACAGTGTGAAAGAAAGCCTGGGCCTCGTGAGACCCTGTCTCAAACATGCAAAAGGGAGGTGTGCTGGGGAGATGGCTGTGTGTGTATAAATCTAACATCATACATTGAGGATCTGTGTTTGGGAAGAGCTAGACAAATGAGCTAGAAGAGCCAACATGATTTTTAAACCAGAAGATTAAAGCGAGTGTTCATCGTTTAATTTGAAAACTCAGTGTAAAGCCAGTCATTAACACAATTTGGGACTGCTGACAGGAAGTGGCTTAGTCGGGGTTTCTTTCGTTACAACGAAACACCATGACCAAAAAGCAAGTTGGGGAGGAAAGGGTTTATTTGGCTTATACTTCAGCATTGCTGTTCATCTCTGAAGGCAGTCAGGACAGGAACTCAAACAGGGCTGGAACCTGTAGGCAGGAGCTGATGCAGAGGCCATGGAGGGGTGCTGCTTACTGGCTTGCTCCACGTGGCTTGCTCAGCCTGCTTTCTTAAAGAACCCAGGACCACCAGCCTAGGGGTAGCACCACACATAATGGGCTGGGCCCTCCCCCATCAACCACTAAGAAAATGCCTTACAGCTGGATCTTATGGAGGCATTTTCTCAATTAAGGTTCCCTCTTTTCAGATGACTCCAACTTGTGTCAAGTGGATATAAATCTAGCCAGGACAAGAAGGACACAAAAAATGAGTTTAGAAAAAAAAAAAATCAAACATCCATAAACAGACTCAAACAAATGTGGCAGATTCTTTTGCTTTCCTTTCCTTTCTTTGTTTTGTTTAGATACAGGATTTCATCATGTAGCCTGGAACTCGATATGTAGACTAGGATAGCCTTGAATTTACAGAGATCATCCTGCCTCTACCATTCAAGTTATGGAATTAAAGGCGTGCGCCACAATTCCTGGCCAGAAAATTGACATTTGAGGAGCATGTGGCTAGTGAAGTAAGGGTGGGGCTCAGAATTGATGTTGGGGAGCTAGCTCAGTGGCACTTGTCCCCAAGCCCAACAACCTGAGTCTGGTAGGTGAGAGAGAACCAACTCACACCCAACAAGTAAAGAAACAAAACACTGAAGTAAGTACATGGATATAAGATTGGCACAAACTCTTCACCAAAGTAGACAAACAAACCTGAAATAAGATGCCCAACACCATTTCCTTAGGAAAATGTGAATTAAAGTCGCCACGAGATACTAAAACTATTTGAAAGGCTAAATATTTGAAGATTTATTTGACAAGTAGGTCTTGAGCTAATGAGAACGTAGGCAAAGCAGACTCATGCATCCTGGTAGAATGCAAATGAAACAGCCACTCTGGAAAACAACAAAGCTAAAACACCCTTACCCTGTAACCTGGTGCATGCGTCTGTAATTACCCCAGAGAGAGAAGAATGCTAACACAAAAACTTGTACAGGAATATCTTTCAAGTTTTAATTTCTAAAGCTGAGCAACTCAGTGGTCCTTTCGGAGATGAACAAAGAAGCAAGTTGTGGGAACTTCACAGGGAATAGCACTCAGCAGAGCAAAGAGCACACCACCTGGAGCTACCACAGACCCACATGAGCTGCCATGTCGGTACCAGGAGCCGAACTCAGGTCCTCTGGAAGAGTAGCTGCCCAGCCATCCCTCCAGCCCTTTTTTCTATTTTAATGCATCTGTGCAACTTAATAGAAACATTCCAAGCTGGACATTGGGGTACACGTCTTTCATCACAGCACTTGGGAGGCAGGAACAGGTGGATCACTGTGAATTCAAGGCCAGCCTGGGCTACATAGCAAGCTCCAAGCCAGCCAGGACTGTGTATGAAACTCTGTCTCAAAAAACAAAAACAAAACCTCACCATATTCAATACTCTTATAAATAAACTTTGAAAAGCTAAGAATGTGTTTACAGTTCATTAAAGGGATGCCAATTGTCCCTTGATCAAAAATAATTTTACAGATGTATTCTTTCAATTTGATGAAATCCTTAACTAATTAAATGCATGGTCAAAGCATGAATGCTGGCCCATGTTCCTATCTGTGTGGTCCCTAACTTGTGTGCTCTATGGGATCACGAAGACCCTCTGCATGGATAGGCTGTCACCTGCTGGTCATGCCTGTCCTGATGCTCCTCTTGCCTGCTCCTTCTTCCTGAGCCAGGGTCAGTTAATTTGTTGCTTTCATTGACAGGCAGCTTCCTCGCCACCAGAAGAGCAGGTCAAATCCCTGACTGGGAACAAGCCAAAGTAGCCTGGTCTCTTCACTATTTATTCCCAGACTCAGTAGGCCAGAGCAACCCGGGCAGTGAGATGGCTCCTTCCCCTCTTGAGAGTCATTCATGTACAGGACAGAGCGTAGAGCACACCACACAGTGTTATGTTATAACCTATGTTATGGTTTTGGTGTAAACAGCTTTTCTCAGGCTCATATGTATGACAACTTGGTCCCTGGCTGCTGGGGCTGTTTTGGGAGGCTATGAAACTTTTAGGAGGGAGGGTCTAGATGGAGGAATAGGGCCTCTGGGGAGCAGGCCTGCTTTCAGCTATTTCCTGGTCTGCTACACATGAGCAGAGCAAGCCACCGCTCATCCCGCCACCATGAAGCCGTCTGCCACCATGCCTTCACCACCATGACAGACTATGTTCCCTCAAACCCTAGGCTTATAAAAAAAATCCTTCCTCCTTAAAGTGCTTCCTGTCAGGTATTTGGTCACCACAGTGACAGCAGTTACACAGAGCAAGGAACTGAGTAAAGGGAACATAAGCATGGAAGAGGTGAGGCGTGCCTTACATAAACTGGTGGGACACGTCCCCAGTAATGTTCCTATGGGGCTGGGATGGCTCCGAACTTAGCAGTGTGCAATACTCTTTCAGAGGACTTGAATTTCAATTCCTAGGACCCCAGTCAGGCAGCTCACAATCACTCCAGGGGACTCGACATCCTCCTCTGGCCTCCGTGGGCACTGTTCATACCCACACACAGACAGATACACATGCACATAATTAAAAAATAAATCTAAAAAGGTTTTAAATAGTATCACTATTCCTATAATAACAAACCAGCAAGTTAGCATTTCACTGATGGGCAAATCAGTGGAAAACAGTGTACAGTCCCCCAAATATTGTTTCCAGTTTTCTGATTGCATTAAAGAGTAAATCTAGATGGAAATGGTCCCCAGCGTTTCCACTGAAGTACCTCCCAGAGCACAGAGCACACCCTAAAAATCATGGGGTGCATCCCAGGGCAGTCTGCCACATACACGGACTTTCATACCTCAAGACTCAAGTGCACATTCATCTACTCCCTAGTGTAGCTGAGCCCATTTCCTATGAGACAGTGTTCTGGAACCGCTGGCTGCTGGAGGTGTGGTCACGGCTGGCTGACTCCTTCAGGGAATATGATGCTGCTGTATGTGGCGCATCTATTTTTGGGGACTAGCTGAATTGAAAAGAGCTGACATGGGGTTCAGCCTCCTGTTCCTTTTCCTTGTTAGTGTGATGATATTTCATCCTAAGTAGGTCAACTCAAATGCCAGCCCCGGTTCCTTGTTCCCCGAGCTCTGAGCTTAGAAGAGCAGCAAGAGCGACACCAAGAGGACAAACCAAGCTACCAAGGCAAGCTGGTGGAAATGGTGACAACCTGGAGTCACACAGAGGGTGTGTGCAGGGCACCCTCCTTCTGAGAAGCCCGTCTGGTTATCATCTTTCTCTTGATTGATACGGTGATTTTTATTCCATGTCAACGAAGTAACAGAAAAAAATGGCAACACACACATGGTTTTTAAAAACAACACGAGGGCTGGGTGGTGGTGGCACACGCCTTTAATCCTGGTACTCAGGAGGCAGTGGCAGGCGGATCTCTAATTGGAGGCCAGCCTGGTCTACAAAGCCAGTTCTGGAACAGCCAGGGCTACACAGAAAAACACTGTCAAAAAAACAAACAAAACAGGAAACACACACACACACACGGAGGATGGGGGATGAGTCCAGAAAAGACAGCCGAAACTGACTGCCGTTTTAAGAGGTCTGCCTGCATTCATCTGAAGGAAAACACAGAGACCCTCTTCCCAATAAAAAAAAAAAAAAAAAAAAAACCAGAAATTGAGTGTGGCTGTGCTAAAAAGTGCATCCCAAGACAGTCACCGTGAGAAGGAGCAGTCACTTCAGGCCCACAAGAGCTGTGCTAGGCTCCTGTCGTGCTGGCCCTCTCCTGTTCTTGCTGAGGTGGTACAGCGCCCCCTCTTCCTGCACCCGTATCCCACAGCCCCAGAGTTGGGCCCAGGCGGTCTCTCCTTTCCCTCCACTAAGAAGGGGACACAGCAGTGATATCAAGGGGCAGTGCTGGCATTCTGGCCCCAGCGCCCCACAGTCTGTGAGCTGCTGTCTTCCCAGCAGACCCCACTGTGCCACAGGCTGCCAGATTGTTCGTACCACACCCAAACCCTGATGAGCCAGCCCTTTGCACTTAACTCAGCTCTGAAATATGGAAAGCAGGAACACTGGAAGCTGTAGAATACGGGAGTAACTCCATTAAGATGGATGGACTTGAAGATGCCTTTCTCAGAAACCCAGAGATCAAGTTGCTAGAAACTAGAGCAAAAAGATTTAGATTTGAGCTGTCCAACAAGACCGTTAATAACCACGTGTGACTACTGTAATTTTTAGTTTAAGCTAATAACAATAAAACTAAAAAATGAGTTCTTCAGTCTCACTACAACAATCCAACGTGCTCGACATCACACAAGCCTGCCTGTGTTGGCCAGCACAGGTTAGAGTGCATCCCTCAGCACAGAAAGCCCCTTGTGGAGCACTGTGACAAAGGTAAGGACTAGAGTAAGTTTAATTCAGAGAAATGTAGGACCTATGGATGGGCACACGCCTTTAACCCAGCACTTGGGAGGCAGAGGCACTCAGATTTCTGTGAATTTCGCGTCAGCCGAAACTACATAGCGAGTTCCGGACCAGCTGGAACTATACCCTCTCTCAAAACAAACAAAAATATAGAACCCTACACTGACCAAATAAGGGATGAATTCCTGTTGGACACTTTAAGAATATACATGTTAACAAGCATAAATAGAGCAAAAGAAAATTTCAATGTATTTTCCAGAATAGAAGTTATAGAAACTGTATGCCTGTCCACAATGCAATTAAGTTAAAATTTAAAAGCTGTTTAGAAGGCTTAGGAGCTAATGAAGCTTGTCCTTGTCACCAAGACTAACAACCTGGGTATAATCCCTGGAAACCACATGGTGGAGAGAGAGAGTCAACTCTTCACACACATATAAATATATTTTGTTTTAAAATTTTTATTGTCAAAGGATAGACAAACACCAATATATTCATACTCATAATTCAGCTTTTTTTTTCCTTTTTTGAGACATGGTCTCACTATGTAGCTCTGGCTGTCCTGAAACTTGAAATGTAGGTCAGGCTGGTCTTGAACTCAGAGATCTGCCTGCCTCTGCCTCTGCCTCCAGAGTGCTGGGATTAAAGGTGTATACCACCATGTCTGACTATCAGCTTAATGTTTTTTTCCCAAGACAGGATTTCTCTGGGTGGCCTCAACTGTCCTGGAACTTGCTCTGTAGACCAGGCTGCTAGCCTCGAACACACAAATATCCATCTGCCTCTGCTTCCTGAGTCCTGGGATTTAAGGCATGCACCACTACCACCAGGCAATCAGCCTAATTTTTAAAAATTTGTGTGTGTGTGTGTGTGTGTGTGTGTCACACACACACACATACATGCACGCAATACCCATAGAGGCAAGAAGAGGGCATCAGATCCCCTAGAGCTTAAGTTACAAGCAATCATGAGCCACAAACTTGGTACTAGGAACTGAACTTAACTGAGGACCCAAGAGTATACACTCTTAACTGCTGAACCATCTCTCCAGCCCTCCACTGGAAAATCGTAAACATTCTAAACAAGTCTTGAGTTAAAACAGTATTCACTTTGAAATGTCAGACTGTGGAGAAATTTGAATCATAGCTGGAATCTTCTAGATGGTTGTAGAGCACTCAGAAGAGACACTTGAAGGCATTATGTGAGAAGATATGAAAAACTAAAGTGAGTGAATTCAGCACCCGTGTCAGGGGACAGAGAAAGAAGTGCAAACAGAATAAGAGAAACTCTCAGAAACAGCTCTCAGCTTGGTGCAAACGATTCTGTCACACTTTTGAAAGTTCTTGATTTGAGGTCAGAAGTCCAATGTGATTTCCTGCTTTCCATGCGGCTAGTATATTCCCTGGGATTTCACAAAGATAATAAGGCCTCCCCAATTCCCAAGATTGAGAAGTATATCTAATTAGCTTCTAATTAGGGTCTCTGCTGTAAGCCCTTCCCAATTTGATCAGAAATTATAGTATATAAATTCAATCAAAATCATACTAATTCTTCCTTTCTGTTCTGGGGATTAAACCAAGGGCCTCATGCATGCCAGGCAGTTCCTCTACCACTGAGCTGTATCATCAACCCCCTTTTTTTTCACTTTCTGTTTGGAGATAAGGTCCCACTAAATCGACCAGGCTGGCCTTGAATAATACAAGTCACCTTGTAGACTAAGGTAGAAAAGACCAATTATCATTTATTTAGTGACTTACTCAAAGCACTACTTGTACTGCCTATCTGCCAAGCATGACTTCACTTGCTACCTGGACAGAGTGTCCTCAAGGAATAGCTGAAACAGTGGCCATTACCCTTAACACCCTGCTGACTGCCGTGTACGCTTCTGTAAAATCCTGCTTGCTTGGCCACAATACCTTGTGGCTTTAGAGTGTAAAATGAGAATACACCAGACCCTTCATCAAAGCCCTTCAGGAGATGTCCTGGCTGCGGTCCACTGGTGGCATCTCCTCTCTCTTATTTCAGAAAGATTCTCCTCACAGTCACTCCAATAGCCACGTCAACTAGTTTGTCGGGTTTTTTAAGTTTGTCATTTTTATTTGTGCTCTAAATATGCTTTTATTTTCCTTCTCTTTTTGTTTTGTCTGTAGTACTTTTAAAGAAGTGTAAGAACCAGGCCATTTCACTCACCGATACTCCAGCAGCCATCTTTGACTGGATTATTAACTCACCCCCTGCTACTGTCACACCTAACGATCAACAGTGTTGCTTGCTATCAGTGATGCCCCTTCCACGCCAGGTTCCAGGTGGCATCAGGAAGCCTCTTCGTGTGTTTATTCACATCCTGATCCTGCTGTTTGCTCTTTGATAGTGAAATCTGAATTCAGTTGTGTTCTGGGCAGCTACACACTTTCTATAACTTCTGCTCTATTGAGATTTTCTTTTGCCCTAATCCATTGTTAGTTAATGTGTACACTCTAGAAATGTTTGGGTGGGCGCATACTTAGATTCGTTTGGCACAGGGTTCTGTGTTTCTGTGGTTAAACGTATTGATCATGCTATCTGTGGTTAAACGTATTGATCGTGCTATCTAGCCCCCTCAGAACAGTGTTACACAGTGGGGTTTTGTTTGCCAAGGGCTGTAAAACCTTAGGCAAGTTAATTAGCTTGTCTGAACCTCTTACCTTCACTATGAATGGAGAAAATGGTGAATGTTTCTTAGATGCTTGTTCAAAGGACCAGTTGATTTTCTCAACAGTTTATGAACAGTTGTTTAAACCTAAAATCCCTCCAGTTTGAAAGTATTATTTAGATGTTCTCAAGATAGTAAACAAAAAGCATCAGAAATACCCCAGAGGGAGAAATGGGAAGTGGGTGGTCACTGGAGTGCGGAAATTCTCTACCCCCGAGC
This sequence comes from Peromyscus nudipes, assembly GCA_902168325.1. Lineage (NCBI taxonomy): Eukaryota > Metazoa > Chordata > Mammalia > Rodentia > Cricetidae > Peromyscus > Peromyscus nudipes. The sequence goes on from CABHPH010160843.1 coordinate 30,120, forward strand.
CTGACAAAACAAACCCAGGATCTCAAGATAGCCGCGACCACTGAGCCATCTCGGTAACATTAAAGTGGGGAGCATGTATAACGCTGTAGAGATCTGGCTACCCTGACAAACAAGGAAGACATCAGCCAGCAAGAGAAGATGGCTGTGGAACTTGCATCCCTGCTTTCTCCATGAAGAAATAAGACAGCCAAGCATGGTGGCACGGACCTGTAGTATAACCTGGGAGGCTGGGCAGAAGAGGACCGTGAGTTTAAGGCCAACCTGGGTTACACAGTACTAGTCCAGCCAGCGCTGTATCAAGCACGCATGTGCACACACACAAGAAACATGCTAAGATGAAAGGATTCTTGAAACAAAGCATCAAAAGGTGATGTCAGCACCGCTGAAGGGAGAAAATATACTAACGTACAAAGAAAAGGTCAGGGCACCTGTGTTGAAGGCAGAAAAGCCAAGTGTCTCTGACTCTTTGGGGTGTGTGTCCCTGTAGACCCATACCTCTTGCTGTGTCCTTTTCTTTTCTTCCTTTTTCTTTTTTTTTTTTTCTTTTTTTTTTTTTCGAGACAGGGTTTCTCTGTGTAGCTTTGCGCCTTTTCTGGATCTCGCTCTGTAGACCAGGCTGGCCTCGAACTCACAGAGATCCGCCTGCCTCTGCCTCCCGATTGCTGGGATTAAAGACTGCGCCACCACCGCCCGGCTTGCTGTGTCCTTTTCTATTACTTGAGTCTGTAAGTGTCCCCTGTAAGCTGTATGTCAAAGGCTTGCTCTTTGGTTTGGTGATGTTGGGAGGTGGTTATATAAGGATATATAAGGCCTAATGGTAGATCTTTCAGTCATTGGGTTGCACCCTTCCCAGATCCCCGGGTACCCTTGGAGGTGTCTGTGAGACCCACCTTCCCAGATCCCCGGCTACCCTTGGAGGTGTCTGTGAGACCCACCTTCCCAGATCCCCAGGTGCCCTTGGAGGTGTCTGTGAGACCCACCTTCCCAGATCCCCAGCTACCCTTGGAGGTGTCTGTGAGACCCACCTTCCCAGATCCCCGGGTACCCTTGGAGGTGTCTGTGAGACCCACCTTCCCAGATCCCCGGGTACCCTTGGAGGTGTCTATGAGACCCACCTTTCCAGATCCCCAGCTGCCATAAAGTGAAAAACGTCTCCACCCTGTGCTCCTGCTACAGTATGCAGCAGCAGCAGCACCCGGTCCCAAAATAATGGGGCCAATAAACAGTGGATAAAACCTCAAAGACTGAGCAAAGTAAACCTTTATTCTTTAGAAATTATTTGCCTTGGGCATTTTGTCACCGCAATAGAGGCTGACTAACAATCCTAATGACTATTCTGCATGTCTTTTAGTGTGGACACACCAGGGATGAGACAAGGGTATGTGCATTAGGAATACAGGCAAAGCTTTCATAGGGCTCCAGCTTAAGGAATACAGGCAAAGCTTTCATAGGGCTCCAGCTTAAGGAATACAGGCAAAGCTTTCATAGGGCTCCAGCTTGAGGTTGAGAAGGAGTTGGCAGCAGCCTGGAGAGGATCAAGCTGCTCTTCAAACAAGGGAAGATGCAGGCCATTATGGGTTCTGGGATTGACTAATGAACAATCATCATCTTGCCTGGAGGCCATCAGGTGCTTAAGGACACAAGGGTGGGGTGAGAACTGAAGGAGTCTGGGTGCTGGGTCCATGAGTCCAGTTCCAGCGGTGATCAGGGACCACCAGATCTCGGAAAGTACCTAAGCTGATGCGTTCTACAGCCACCGACGGCATAGGTGTTCTATACAGCACACCCAGTGGGAAACTAAGGCATACCACTCATCTGTGTGATCCCCAAACAGTGACCTTTAATCAGCCGGGCATAAGTGAGTGTGGAGGGTTTCTCCAGATTTTCTCTCAACAGCTGTCTTATTTCTCTGTTGGCGTCCGGGGGTGGGGGTTGGGGGGACGGGGGTGGACTGCAGACTCCTCATACGCTCCAGTCCTCAGATGACAACCGTTTGCATAGTTTGCACACATCTGTAAACCTTGCATCGGGACTTCCTTAGCTTTTCCACTTGCAGCATTCTTCACCCGAGATTTACATGACCCTAGGTATATATAGGTGCACTAAAAGGGCACACAAATCAAAATGTATCGACAGCAAATCATGAAGACATTTATTTAAAACATTTCTTTGGCATACATATAATTTTACCGTCAATCATTAAAGATTAAGGCAAATTTCCTTATGAGGTGGATGTGCTCATCTGCTTTTGTATAAAAAGTTAGATCTTGCCCAAGCATTGATACACAGGACGTAGAGTGTACTAGTTATTTTTCTCATGGCTGTGGTCAAATGCCTGACTAAAGCAGCTAAGGAAGGAGAGAAGGGTTTGCTTTGGCTCCTGGTCCAGGGGGAGTCCGTCAGTCATCAGAGATGACCACCAGTGCTCAGCTCTTCCTCCTTTTTATTTGACCCAGGGTCCCTTCCATGGGATGCTGCCAACGCATTTTGAGTAGATTCTCCCACCTCACCCAACCCAGTGTAGGAACTCCCTCACAGACGTGCCCAGAGGTTTGTCTCCTGGGTGACTCTAGATCCTGTCAGGCTGACAATATTAACCACCACATAGAGCATCTTCAACATTTTGTAGCTAAAATTCGAATTTCATTTTCATCAGTACCAAGAGTGGTGTTTTGCATAAACACAGTGGCAGAAGCATGTTTAAAGCCAATTCTGAAATGGTTGGAAATTTTGTCCCAATCCCAAACCAAAGTTCATTTAGTTATTTTTTTAATGAAATTCAAGTCAGCAAATAGACAGCCATTTTTGAAATCAGATAGTGTAACACAATACAACTCAAAGACATCATGGATGTGAGTATTATATGTTGAGGAATGACAGTAGGAAAACAGGAAAAGTGTTTGTGTTCCAAATTAAACACTTGGGTTTCTGTAAGAGCGGAAATTTCAGGCTGGAGCTTGGTTCAGTGATGGAGTACTTGTGCTCTTGCTGAAGGCCTGGGTTTGAGTTCCAGAACCCACCGAGCAGCTCATAATCATCTGTAACTTCAGTTCCGGGGATCTGATGCCTTCTTCTGACCTCCACAGGCACCAGGCACACATGTGGTGCACAATACACATAAAATAATAAAATAAGCAAATCTTTAAAAATTAGAAAAAGAGTAGAATTTTTGTGTGCAATAAAAGCAGTGAAGTTTCTGCAAATGGTGACGCACACCTTTAATTTCAGCACTCAGGAGACAGAGGCAGGAGGATCTCTGTGAGTTTGAGACCAGCTGGTCTGCATAGTGAGTTCCAAGACAGCCAGGGCTCGGGGCTACATAGAGAGACCATGTCAAAAAATAAAGGAAGGGAAAGGAAAGAAAAAAAATAAAGAAAAGATGGAAGGTAAGATTAAAAAACAAAAACAAAAACAAACCCCTGCAGTTCCTAACCTACAGTACACAGGCTTGAATCTGAGCCGAGGTCTTTTAGGCAGTATGGTTGATGAATGCAGAGCAACTGTCAGGGTTGTGTGTTTAGAACCAGGACTGTCAGCAGGTCACAGCGCCACACAGGTGAGCACGGCCAGCAAGGTCTCAGATGCAATGTGCATTTGATTTTGAACTATTTGCTAGACCTTGGGCATTTATAAAAAAGTTTGCTGTTGCCAGAATTTTCACAACTGGCACATGTGGAGACATGACCCACAGTCTGCGAACTGCCTCTGCATTTCGTGTATGAGCTAGTGCATTGTAAAAGCGAAGCAAATGGTTCTTACAAGAGAACAGTCTGCGTGCTCACACAGATGCAGGTGCCTTCTTTGCACATTTTACATCCAGGGTTGGTCAGGTTCACAGATGCAGAACCAGTGGACATGGAGGGCCGATGTGTTCATAGTCAGCCTGTCTTTGGCATGTGCCAGGCACTGCTCGTGAAAATCACGGATGATGTACATGCAATCACATGTGACCTTTGAGTCCATCCTCTGAGAACATTACAAAGAATGAAAAAGAGGCACAGAGCAGTGGTACATTATCCCAAGTCACCCACTTTCCAAATGGAAGATTCACCGAACATACCTGTCCTCTCCTGCTTCTGCGTTAGTTAAGCTCTCTCAGTGTAAGCCACACAACGTCCTCAGGTATCTTTGTGCACTGGATTGGAAGGGTGCCTGGGCACAAGGATCCAGGGTGAAAACCACAGCCCATCTGGCCTCAGAACAGACTAGAGCAGTTTCTGAGCTCCATGTTCTAAGCACATCAGAGAAGCCTAGCCCAGTGCCTTTCTGGATTTCAACCCTGTGCCCCTCACTCAGACCTATCACTTCTCCCTCTGCTGACTTCTGCCTGGCGCTCCTCAGCCTTCTGTTCAGTACAATCAATTCAGTACTGCACCAGTGAGGATCTCCAGCAGGGGCCCAATCTACAAGCAGGCCTGAATGAGAAGCAGGGATATGCCTGCCTATCTGGACTCTCGACCCCTGGAGATCTGAGCCTCCAAAAGCTTGTCCTAAGTGCATTCCTCCTGAAGGTTTCTGCATCCATCTTCTCTAGCTTAGACAAAATCCATTTTGAACCTTCTGGCTTCAATGTTCACCAGGGTCAGTGACTTTTTCTTAAAGGGCCAAGTAGTAGAATCTAGGTAATGACCCTATGGATTCTCAGTCACACATGACTTGGCTCCTTCTCTCCAGGTTAAAATCTCAGAAAGAATGAACACAGTTGGCCCAGCTCACTTCCTGCACCAGTCCTTGGTGCCCAGGCTGCAAATCAGTTTTCTGTACCCTTGAATCTATACCCACCCAGGAGCTATCAGCCATGGCTGCATGGATACACATGGCCAGCAGGCTGCCCTTCCAGGGAAGGCAGGCAGCCCCAGAGGCCAGCTGTGGCTTGACAGGCATGCACTGAGGGCAACCAAGTGCAGGCTTTATAGCAGATGTATAGACTAGTGAATGGAAGAACAAGGGACCGAACAAATGCTTGGAGATTAAATAGCTTGATTTTTAGAAAAGTATTTGGGGTGTGGGTGTAGCTCA
>CABHPH010160843.1:44691-65240 GCA_902168325.1 Peromyscus nudipes
CGGCACCAAAACTACACAGAGAAACCCTGTCTCAAAAAAAAAAAAAAGTAAGAAAGAGGGCTGGAGAGATGGCTCAGAGGTTAAGAGCACTGGCTGCTCTTCCAGAGGTCCTGAGTTCAATTCCCAGCAACCATATGGTGGCTCACAAATATCTGTAATGAGATCTGGTGCCCTCTTCTGGCTGCAGGCATACATGCAGACAGAACACTATGTACATAATAAATAAATAAATCTTTTAAAAAAAACGAAAAGTAAGGAAGAAAGAAAGAAAGAAAGAAAGAAGGAAGGAAGGAAGGAAGGAAGGAAGGAAGGAAGGAAGGAAGGAAGGAAGGAAGGAAGGAAGGAAAGAAAGATTAAAGACTTCCTAGAATTGAATGAAAATGAATACACAACATATGAGACACAATAAAGGTGATTCTAAGAGGCAAATTCATAGCACTAGGTGCTACATAAAAAAATCTGGAGAGATCTCATACTAGTAACTTAACAGCACATCTGAAAGCTCTGGAACAAAAAGAAGAAATCACACCCAAAAGGAGTAGATGTCAAGAAATAGGGGTTGGGGATTTAGTTCAGTGGTAGAGCGCTTGCCTAGCAAGAGCAAGGCCCTGGGTTTGATCCTCAGCTCCAAAAAGAAAAAAAAAAGAAAAAAAAGAAAAAGAAATGATCAAACTGAGGGCTGAAATCAATAAAACAGAAATAACAACAACAAAATACAAAGAATCAATGGAACAAAGAACTGGTTCTTTGAGAAAATCAGCATGACTGATCCAAATTAACTAAAAGGCAGAGAATATCCAAATTAATAAAATTAGGGATGAAAGGGGGGACATTAACAGACACTGAGGACATCCAGAGAATCATAAGGACATACTTTAAAAACCTGTACTCTAACAAATTGGGAAATCTAAAAGAAATGGATAACACATACCACTTACCAAAGGTAAATCAAGATCAGATAAGCAATTTAAACAGACCTATAACTCCTAGTGAAATAGAAGGAGTTATTAAATATCTCCCAACCCAAAAAAGCTCAGGGCCAGATGGTTTTAGCACACAATTATACCAGATTTTCAAAGAAGAGAATGCCAATACTCCTCAAATTATTCCACAAAACAGAAACTGAAGGGACATTGCCCAATTTGTATTACAAGACCACAGTCACCCTGATTCCTAAACCACAAAAGGACCCAACAAAAAAAAGAACTACAGACCACTTTCCCTTATGAACATAAATGTAAAAATTCTCAATAAAATACTTGTGAACCGAATCCAAGAACACATCAAAAAGATCACCCACCATGATCAAGTAAGCTTCATCCCAGTGATGTGGGGGTGGTTCAACATATGTAACTTGATAAATGTAATCCACCATATAAACAAACTGAAAGACAAAAATCACATCATCATCATCTCATTAGATGCAGAAAATGCCTTTGAAAAAATCCAGCACCTCTTCATGATAAAAGCCCTTGAGAGATTAGGGATACAAGTGAATATAACTAAACATAATAAAGGCAATTTAAAGCAAGGTGATAGCCAATATCAAATTAAATGGAGAGAAACTCAAAGCAATTCCACTAAAATCAGGAACAAGACAAGGCTGTCCACTCTCTCCATACATATTCAATATAGTATTTGAAGTCTTAGAGCAATAAAACAACTGAAGGAGATCAAGGGGATACAAATTGTAAGGAAGAAGTCAAAGTATTGTTATTTGTAGATGATGTGATAGCACACATAAGTGACCTGAAAAGTTCCACCAGGAAACACCTACAGCTGATAAACTCTTTCTGCAAAGTAGCTGGATACAAAATTAACTCAAAAAATCACTAGTCCTCCTATATACAAATGACAAATGAACTGAGAAAGATATCAGGGAAACAATATCTTTCACAATAGCTTCAAATAATATAAAATATCTTGGGGTAACTCTAACCAAGCAAGTAAAAGTCTTGTATGATAAAAACTTTAAGACATTGAAGAAAGAACCTGAAGAAGCTATCAGAAGATGGAAAGCTCTCCCATGCTCATGGATTGGTAGGATGAACATAGTAAACATGACCATCCTACCAAAAGCAATCTATAGATTCAGTGCAATCCCCATCAAAATTCCAACACAATTCTTTGCAGATCTTGAAAGGACAATTTTCAGCTTCATATAAACACATACACAAAAAAACAAAACAAAACAAAACAAAAAAACCAGGACAGCTAAAACAATCCTGAATAATAAAATAACTGCTGGAAGTATCACCATCCCCAACCTCAAATTCTACTACAGAGCTGCAGTAATAAAAACAGTATGATATTGTCACAAAAATAGGCACATCAATCAATGGAATCAAATTTAAGACCCAGACATAAATCTAGTGGTGTTTTATAAAACAGAAAGCTGTCTTTGTAAAGATGTCAGAAACACACTGGGGAAAAGTCAGCATCTTCAGCAAATGGTGCTGGTCAAACTGGATGGCTGTGTGTAGAAGATGCAAATAGATTCATACTTACTACCCTACACAAAACTCAACTTCAAATGGATGAATGACCTCAACGTAAAACTAGATACACTTGATAGAACAGAAAATGGGAATAGCCTTGAACTCACTGGCACAGGAAAAGACTTTCTCAACAGAACACTGTTAGCACAGGCACTAAGATCAACAATTAATAAATGGGACCTCATGAAACTGAAAAGCTTCTGCATGGCAGAGGACACTGTCATTCAGACAAAGTGGCAGCCTAAAAAATGGGAAAAGATTTTCACCAACTCCACATCCAAAAGAGGGCTAGTGTCCAAAATGTATAAAGAACTTTAAAAAACAAGATATCAAGAAAATAACCCAATTTAAAAATAGAGTTCAGATCTAAACAGAGAATTCTCAAAAGAAGAAACTCAAATGACTGAAAACACTTAAGGAAATGTTCAACATCCTTAGCCATCAGGGAAATGCAAATCAAAACTACTTTGAGATTTCATCTTACACCTCTCAGAATGACTAAGATCAAAAATACAAGTATCAGCTCTTGCTGGTGAGGATGTGGGGCAGGGGGAACACTCCTCCACTGCTTGTGGAAATGCAAACTTGTACAGCCACTATGGAAATCAGTGTGGCAATTCCTCAGAAAGATGGGACTAGATCTACCTCAAGACCCAGCAACACCACACTCAGGCATATACCCAAAGGATACTTTGTCCTACCATAGACACACTCGCTCTATGTTCATTGCTGCTTTATTTATAATAGCCAGAAATTGGAAACAACCTAGATGTCTCTCAACAGATGAATGGATAAAGAAAATGTGGTACATTTACACAATGGAATATCACTCAGCCACTAAAATAAAACTCATGAAACTCACCAATAAATGGGTAGAAATGAGTTAGATAACCCACACTCATAAAAACAAATATAATATTTATTCTCTTATATGTGGATATTAGCTGTTAAGTCAATGATAATCAAGCTACAATTCCATAGAACCACAGAGATTAGGTATAGAGTAAAGGAGCAAGGGGGGAACAGAGAGGGAAGGTGAGGAGGAACTGGGAGGAGTAGAGAGAGGGGAACCATAATCAGGATATATTATGTGGGAAAATAAAAGGAAAAAATCAATAAAAGGAAAAAATTTAAAATCTAAATGTAAAGGGGATGAGAAAGGACTAAATGCAAGTACTAGTCATGACTTATGAATGAGGAAATAAAGCTAATTACTTTTCTACTTCTAATTCTGTCATGGATGTTTTGGTTTGGGTGGTGGCTAAATCATAACATATATTCAATACTGAAAGGGTCAAATCATGGGAAGCTTCACATCTTTCATTTCAAATGCCAATTCTAACTGTATATATGTTCAAGTTGTATAGACTTTGAGTCTGGTTAATTCTGGTGTGTGTGTGTGGTTTTTTTTATTTTGCAGGTTTTTTAATGAAATTTTAAAAGTAAAAATTAAAAATAAAATTTTTATCCGGGCATGGTGATATATACATATCTGTAATCTCAGAACTTGGGAGACAGAGGCAAAAGGATTGCCACAGGTCAGAGGTTATTATGGTCTACACAGTGAATTCCAGACCAGCCAGACTTAGATAAGACCCTATCTCAAAAGCAAAACAAAAAAACGAGATTCAATAAAATAGAAGGCTTTTAAACTACACCCTTGGCTTCTGGGGGAAGGAAGAACCAGTTTTCTTTAAGATTGTGGCCCTGGTAGGTCCACTGTGTTCCACTGGATGACCCCACACCCATGAGTATATGAGCAACACAAATTCCACCTGGTGGGCTATAAAAAAATTTTTAAGGGAGGACAGAAAGTTGGGTGGGGTGGGTATAGATCTAGGAAGAGTTAGGGGTAGAAATAGATGAATAAAATCAAAATACATTGTATGTATGTACAAAATTCTCAAAGATTAATAAAAATATGAGTATTTTTTAGCATAATGTTTTATTGATTCTTTGGGAATTTCACATCATGAACCCAAATCCCACTCATTTCCCAGTCTCTCCATATCCACCCTTCACCCTCGCAGCATCCCTCTCAAAATAAAATAAAAATATTAATTTAAAAAAAAAGCACTTTGCTCCTCTATTGTAGAATATTGTTTTAAGGTATGTTACATTTGTTTATGCTGTGGAATATTTGTTGAATGATGCAAAGATGTGTTGCATTCTTTTATACTACATTTGTTTAACTCTGTGAAGCTGTGTTACTTTGTCTGTCTAAAATACCTGACGATGTAATAAAGATCTGAACAGCCAATAGCAAAGCAGGAGACAGGATAGGCAGGGCTGGTAGGCAGAGAGAATACATAGAAGGATAAATCTGGGAGGAAAAGAAGAAAGAGCAAGAGAACAAGGAGCGGAGGACGATAGGGGCCAGCCACCCAGCCACACAGCCACACAGCCATCCACAGAGTAAGAGTGGAAGTAGGATTTACAGAAGTAAGAAAAGGTAAAAGCCCAGAGGCAAAAGGTAGATGGGATAATTTAAGTTAAGAAAAGCTGTCTATGGGGTTGGGGATTTAGCTCAGTGGTAGAGCGCTTGCCTAGCAAGCAGAAGGCCCTGGGTTTGGTCCTCAGCTCCGAGAAAAAAAAAGAAAAGAAAAAAAGCTGTCTAGAAACAAGCCAAACTAAGGCCGGACATTTATAATTAAGAATAAGCCTCCATCTGTGATTTATTTGGGAGCTGGATGGCAGGTCCCCCAAAAGAGCCAAAAGAGCTAAGAGCAAAAAAGTAAAGAAAACAACCAACAACACTCCTCTGTCTTTCCCATGTCTCCATCACTCTTCATTCATCTTGGTGGCATTGGGAGCTGTGGTGTGTCACACAGTGTACCCTTCTGTCCAAATAGTTTTACTTTCAAATGTCCATTGTAATGAGTTGTTGGTCTGGTTCAAGGTCTCTGGCTTTTGGTACACCATCAATACTGGACTCTCACCAAAACTCCTCTTGGATATCCTGCTGTTGTCTTGAGTCATGGAGATCCTGCAGCTATGGTTCCACAGGACCAGTTCCTTCATGTGCAGATCATAGGTGGGGTAGATGTTGGGGTGGACTCAAAGCCATGAATTTGTGCCTGGGAGTTAGCTGAATTGGTCAGTTTGGGCCTTTGCTGGGACTGCCCCCCCCCTCAGGTGAGGGGCAGAGCTAGCTTTCCTGAGCCCACAAGTCAGCTCTCCCATTCTTGTGGTAAGGGATGGGGCCATCTCTCTCTTGTGGAGCAGAGCCAGCTCTCCCTTGTGGGGCGGGGCCAGCTCTCCCTTGTGGGGCAGGGTCAGCTCTCCCATTGCAGCTGCAATCCAGGGGCAGGGCCAGATATCCCAGGGCCAGTGAGAGCAGGAGGGGAACTCTGTCCTACTTCTCACTGAGGGGAAGGGCAAAGAATGAACAGTTGTGTTGAGAAACTGCCAGATGTACTTTCCATGGGCTTCTGAAAAGACTCCTCAAGGATGTGCTCTGGCAGAAACCAAGGAAAAGGGAAATGATGGAACCAGGAAACAGCAGGTCCCCCTGGGAGAGCAGCCTTGTGGAGTGCCAAGCAGGCTTCCGTGCTATGGTCCCAAAGAGCACCCACTCCCCTATGGCCTCTGCATCAGTTCCTGCCCTGACTTCTCTGTATGGTAGACTACAAGCTGTAAGCTGAAATAAACCCTTTCCTTCCCAGGTTGCTTTTGATCACGGTGTTTTCTCCCAGCGATAGAAACCCTAACTACAACCCCAGCATTCCTTGCCTCTTTCCAGCACAGGGCCAACTCTGGTACCCACAGGGAAGCCAGCTCAGGGTGGCCCTCAACATGGGGGAGCTCTCATGGTTGTTGACATCTTGACACCTTGACGTCTGGCTATGATGGGTTGAAAGTGCCACAAGCCACTCCAGGGTCAGAAACAGATCTTCTGGCACATTTGGGATGGGACAAGAATTATCAAAACTTGTCAAGAGGACATGACAACGTGTCCTTTTCAAACAAAATTTTGATTACTTTGGCTCAACACTTTTGATTCTGTTCCTGTAGATACTACGGACTCTGCAGGCACATGAAAATGACCTCATATCTGCTGGCACAGGCTGTAAGGGAGCTCAGTACCGTCCATACATGACGTCCTATCTATGCCAAGATTACGACGCAGTCACTACAAGGATCAAGAAAGCAAGGCTGGCAGTGGTGGAACTAACTCCAGGGTTTGCCGTAAGTCCAAGGACAGGTTGAAGACGTTTCTGTGCAGGAGACTGCCATTTGTGCTAAGTCGTGTGAAATTTTGTGTAAATGAGCTCATATGTACACAGAACCTTCAAGAATCAGATGCAAGAACCAAAAAAAAAAAAACAAAAACAAAAACAAAAACCAGGAATCTACACACAGAGGTAGAAGATGAACTAGTTTTCAGTGCCCATCCATTCCAGCCGCTTGGATGCTTTGGCATGTGTGTACAATAACAAGAAACATGTGCTGCTGAGGACACTGAGCGTCAGAACCTGGAGTGCGGCCGGTGAGACGGTGAGCCAGCATGAAACGGCTCGGCGGTTCCTCGGAAAGTTGGGTCCGTGTCACCATCTGTCCCAGCAATGTCACTTCTGGGCATAGTCCCAGGAGAATTAAAACTGAGGACTAAAATAGATGTGCACACCAATATCCACAGCGGCAGGATTAACAAGAGGCAAAGGAAGCAGCCCAGGCACCCATGGACACGTGTCTACACCGCGGACTGCGATCCAGAAGCCTTCCAGCGGATGGAGATGCTGGCGCCTGCTGCCACATGGATGAGACGAAAGCAGAGCCGCTGGCAGCAGTACGGCTCCAACTGTGTCTGTTATTTAGGACGGACTCAGAAAGTAGAAACCTTTCTTAAAACAGGAAAGCTGGCTCTTCCTCTGTGTGAGGTGTCTGAAGGCTTGAAGAGCTTCCATTTCTAGTCATGTGGTAGCAACTAAACCAGCTTTGCCTTCTGCAAACACCAAGAAGTTGGGATTTCCTTGGCATTCCTCTTTCCAGGCCTTGACCAATGCCAGTGTGCAGACAGCAACCTCTGGGAGATGGCATGTTAGTCTACTTTCTATTGCTCGTAACCCTTGAAAGGACAGTCTAAATAAGTCACCGAGGAGATGGCTTTATTCGGGCTCATGGCTCTGGGAGGCTGAATGCCTTATCCAGTGTTACACATAGTTCTTTTTTTTTTTTTTTTTTTTTTTTTTTGGTTTTTTGAGACAGGGTTTCTCTGTGTAGCTTTGTGCCTTTCCTGGATCTCGCTCTGTAGACCAGGCTGGCCTTGAACTCACAGAGATCTGCCTGCCTCTGCCTCCCGAGTGCTGGGATTAAAGGCGTGCGCCACCACCGCCCGGCCTACACATAGTTCTTACAGTCAGAGCCCAGAGGACATGTAAGACTTTGCATGGTGAGAGAAAGGGGATGTGTGAGGCTCTGTGCTTGGGCCTCCCTCTTCTCATAAAGACACCAGAATTCTATCACAGGGTTTACTATGATGGCTTAATCCCAGTTACCTCCCAAGGAACCCACCTCGAAAAACCACCGTCAGACCAAGTGTCCACCCTCCAAGTATCTCTCAATGGGGTTGAACTCCATTGGGAACTTGGGTGTGGCCAAGCCACATTCAAACCACAACCACAGGAACAAATGAGGTGGCCTTCCAGCTGCCCCAGCTCCCTGCTGCGATGCGGTAGAGATCCAGGCAGAATAGAGTGCAGGGAGGGACACTGTCATCTGTGGAAGACATCTTGCCAGCACAGAAAGGGAGAGAGCCCCACAGAACGCTCCCTGATTCTGTGCACAGTTTGCCTGGGTTTCTTTTCAAAAGCTGACCTCTACATGCCCAGGTGAGATGACACCAAACTGGCCAAGAGCTACTGGGAAACCATGTATGAACCCCAGGGGTCACACAGGGAAGGAGGTTTCTAGGTAGGACAGCCCTGTGGGTCACCTAAAAGCCCGAGAAGCTACAGAAGAGTTGAGCCTTTGGAGTATGACTGAAGAGGCCCAGAAGAAAAGGCCACTCTGGCCAACTGTTTACAGGTCAAAATCACAGACAGTCAAATGCTGGTCAGTGTTGCTGGAGCTTCTCTCCAGCTCCCAAGTCCCGCCAGTCTCCGAGCTCCCAAGTCCCGCCAGTCTCTGAGCCCACTTATAAAATAAACACACAGACGCTTACATTATTTAAACTGCTTGGCCATTAGCTCAGGCCTATCATTGTCTAGCTCTTACTCTTATATTTAGCCCATTTCTATTAATCTCTACTTTGCCACGTGGATCGTGGCTTACCGGTACTTTACATCTTCCTTCTCCTGCGGCTCCAGCCAGTCTCCCCTTTCACCTTTCTGTTTCCTCTCCTCTCTTCTCTGTTAGTCCCGCCTATACTTCCTGTCTGGCTACCGGCCAATCAGTGCTTTATTGATACAGAGTGATATCCACAGCAGGTCAGAGCCAAGTCCTGCCAACCATGAAGGAAAGGGACATTAGCACTTATCACTGTGTCCAGGATGACACTTGACACCAAAATAATATGACACTGTGACTCTGCTTTGGATCAATAAATGTCCCCCAAAGAACCATGTGTTAAAGACTTTCATAAGCCTGGGTGCTATTGGGCGATGGTGGACACATTAGGTCCTAATGATTAGGAGGGGGAGCTAGTTGAAGTAAGGTTACCAGGGCGTGCCTTCTAGGGGAATATTGAGATCCTGCCTTCTTTCTTTTCTCACTCCCCAGCTGCCATGTGGTGACTGCAGCAGGATACCCTGTACAGTGATCTGAAATAAAATGGCTCCCAAAGGGAGTTGTACTATTAGGAGGTATGTATGGCCTTGTTGGAGTAGCTGTGGCCTTGTTGGAGGAGGTATGTCACTATGGAAGTGGTCTCTGAGGTCTCATATGCTCAAGCTGCACCCAGTGAGCCAGACCACTTCCTGTTTCCTGCCTGTCAAGATGTAGGACTCTCAGCTTTAGCATCAAGTTAGCCTGCACACCACCGTGTCACACCATGATGATAATGGACTAAACCTTTGAAAATGTAAGCCACACCAATTAAATTTTTTTTCTTTATAAGAATTGTCGTGGTCATGGTGTCTCTTCATAGCAATAGAAACCCTAATTAAGACAAAAGTTGGTACCAGGGACTGGGGTACTGCTGTGATAGTCCTGACCATGCTTTTGTTGGTAGGAATACAGACCTTGGGGCTGTGGATTAGAAAAGCAGTGGAATGCTTTAAGTACTGCTTACTGAGCCATCCTAGTAGAAGCATGGAAGACAGTGGGGCTGAGTGTGATTTGAACCATGGGGCTAGCTCAAGATATTTCTGAGGAGAAGAATTTTAATATGTTGCCTACAGATTGTTATGATATTTTGGTGAAGAATGTGGCTTTTTGCCCTTGTCTGGAAAGTCTGCCTGAGGCTAAAGTGAAGAGTTTTGGGTTAATTCCATTGGCAGAGGAAATCTCCAAACAGTCTAGTATTGACTCTGTTGTGTGGTTATTACTGGTCTCTCTTATACCAATT
This sequence comes from Peromyscus nudipes, assembly GCA_902168325.1. Lineage (NCBI taxonomy): Eukaryota > Metazoa > Chordata > Mammalia > Rodentia > Cricetidae > Peromyscus > Peromyscus nudipes. The sequence goes on from CABHPH010160843.1 coordinate 54,697, forward strand.
TATAATGAAAAGGAACAAGAAAATGTAAAATTTGAGGTAGAAAAGAAGCACCAAGAAGTGGAATGGAGCTAAGTCCTGTGTTCAAGGGGATAAAGAGATTAAGAAATGGATAAAGGGGGGGCTGGAGAGATGGCTCAGTGATTAAGAGCACTGATTGCTCTTCCAGAGGACCTGGGTTCAAGTCCCAGCACCCACATGGCAGCTCACAACTGTCTGCAACTCTAAGATCTGACACCCTCACACAGTCTATATACATGCAGCAAAAAACACCAATACAAATAAAATAAAAAATAAATTATATTTAAAAAAGAAAGAAAGAAGTGGATAAAGGAAGTGGTGACCTCAGGGCAAGATCCCACAGAGCTAAATTTCCAACTTGTGAAAAGGAATTTAAAAAAAGCTTAGAGCCAGGTTTGGTGGTACACACCTTTAATCCCAGCACTCAGAAGGCACAGGTTGTTGGATCTCTGAGTTTGAGGCCAGCCTTGTCTACATATCTAATTTCAGGACAGTCAAGCTTAGGCAGTGAAGGACAGAAAGCTGGTGAAGATGTAGTTGAATAAGGGGGCCATGTTCCAGTCCCAACAAGCAGCAGAACTTGGCAGTTTCCGTCATGTGGTTCTGGCTTTAAAATCAAGGACAGAAGAGGTTATGGAATATGTCTCTGCATCTAAGGAAAGCTGCTGAGGCCAGGCATGTGTCAGGGGTGTCCATGAATGGAGGCCTAAAGAGGCCATTGTGTGAAGCTGTCAAGAAACCTGGGTTACCCTGGAGACTCCAAAATATTGGAGATGCCAGAGTCGTGGGATACCTGACGAGGAAAGTTGCTAACAGGTAGTGGAACCAGCCCAAGAGAAAGAAGTGTGTTTCATTCAACAAAGCTGAAAGGTGTGGAGATCTAAATGACATTTTGACATCAGTCAGACAGGGAGATGAAAAGTTCGGAGTTTGCCCAGTTGATTTTCAGTCTTGCTTTGGTCCAGTATTTCCTCACTGTGCTCCCTTCCCTACATTTTGGAATGGTAATGTATATCCTGAATATATATATATATATGTTGGAAGTATGTGATCTGCTTTTTTATTTTGATTTTACAGGGGATTACAGTTAAGAGATTGCATGAATCTCAGAAGAGACTAAACTTCAGGCTTTTAAATAAGTTTGAGGCTGTTATATGAAACTATGGGGACTTTTGAAGTTAGACTAAATGCATTTTTGCATTATGATATGGCTAACAAGCTTTTGGGGGCCAGAAAGTGGAATGTAGTGGTTTGAAAGAAAATGGCCCCCAAAGGGAGTGGCACTATTAGGAGGTATGGCCTTGTTGGAGTAGTTATGGCCTTTTTGGAGGGAGTGTGTCACTGTAGAGGTGGGCTTTGAGGTCTCATTTATGTTAAAGCCACACCCAGTGAGCCAGACCGCTTCCTGTTGCCTGCCTATCAAGATGTAGAACTCTCAGCTCGAGTACCATGTCTGCCTCTATGCCGTGATGGCACACCATGATGATACTGGACTAAATCTCTGAAAACGTAAACTACCCCAGTGAAATGTTTTCCTTTATAAGAGTAGCCGTGATCATGGTGTCTCTTCACAGCAACAGAAACCCTAACTAAGACACCCTGGCAGCAGGATGCACCAAGCTGCCGTGGGCTGAGACTACAGAGCTATGTAAACACAGACCGAAAGCTACTAAATCAGGAGCCAAAATAAACCTCCCTTTGTAAGTTGATTACCACAGGAATTTGTTACAAATACCATTTGAAAGCGAAACATCCATAAGAAAGATTCTTGGGAGATTCAAGATGGTGGCAGATGCCAGTACCCATAGGGCTACAGAGCTGCTCTGAGAAGTCTACATGATCCATGGAGGCTACGAGGGGAGATGAGGCAGTGGAAGATGAGCTTGCAGAGCACACAGTATCTCTGGAACAACTTTTCTTTCTTTTTTTTTTTTTTTTTTTTTTGGTTTTTCGAGACAGGGTTTCTCTGTGTAGCTTTGCGCCTTTCCTAGAACTCTCTTGGGAGACCAGGCTGGCCTCGAACTCACAGAGATCCGCCTGCCTCTGCCTCCCGAGTGCTGGGATTAAAGGCGTGCGCCACCAACGCCCGGCCTGGAACAACTTTTAAAAGGCAGGTCTTATGGGAAGATGCTTTTAAAAAGTGGTTTCATGGAATTGGAAAAGAAGATGGCAGAACGGCATGGCGAGAGGCAGAGAAAAGAGGAATTAGAGAAAAGACAGTGGCCATAGGTGTGGGAGCTCAGCCCCAGCAACAAAGGAGAATGTTGTTGCCCAGTAGGGCCAGTCCTCGTCTGCCAGGAGGCTCGGGCCATGGGCAGGGTGGTGTACAGCAACCTGGAGCTTGCTCAGGCCCTGCCCCCGGACACACTGCCCAACTGCATGGTTGCCCTGACTCTGAGCAGCAGCAAGGTATCCGAGACGAGGAATGGTTTGTTTTCTGGATTGAGCCTCCTTGAAAGACTTCCATGGTCCATGCTGCTGCTGGGGGCCATGTTGATGTCTGTGGTCCACGCTGCTGCCAGCTGCTATGGACAGGGAAGCTTTTGCAGTGGTATCAATGACTAAAGACTCATAACTGAGAATGGGAGACACTGAAGACAACTTCTCTCCCCGACAAAAAAGAAAAAAAGAGATAATCTCAACAAGAAGCTATTGAAAAGAGTCTTTTAAAATTGTGACAAAGAGCCAGGCCGTGGTGGCGCTCGCCTTTAATCTGAGCACTCGGGAGGCAGAGGTCAGCCTGGTCTGCAGAGCAAGATCCAGGACAGGCACCAAAACTACACAGAGAAACCCTGTCTTAAAAAAAAAAAATGTGATAAAGATGCTGAAGTGTCCCTCTTCACAACTGATGGCTTTTTGTAGGGTTGTGGGGGGCAGGAGCAGCACGCTCAGTTTCCTTTAAGGGACCATCCACTGGGAGATTGACCATGCTTCAGTGGGTATATGGGCAACACAAACTGGACTTGGTGGGCTTGTTTGTTTTGTGGGGGATGGCACAAGGGTGGGAGGGTGGACCTAGGAGGAACAGGAAACAAGTGTGATGGGGTGCATTGTATGAAATTCCCAAATAATTAATAAAAATATTATGTTGGGCAAAGAACAAAGAAAGTGAAACGTCCCCCACTAGCTCATGTTGTGAATGCTTGGTCTCTGGTGAGAGGTGCTATTTGGCAAAGCTTGGAAACCTTGGTAAGTAGGTCCCGACTGGGGGAAACAGGGCAGGTTTGGGAGTGTGTTATTCCAGGTCCTTCTTCTTGTGCCCTGTGCTTCTGGTTGGTCAGGAAGTAAACAGCTCCCCTCCAAGGCCACAGTTCTCTGGCCATGTGCATGGGGCCAAGCAGCCATGGCAGTGAAACCAATGATTCTTCATTTGAATTTCTCTCTCCTGTGTCTGGTCACAATGACAAAAGCAACTCCCTCACACACCGACGGAAGCTGCCTGCCACAACGGCCACAACCTGGGAAGAACTCTATCCACAGAAGCAGAAGGAATGCAGAGGTGATGGCGTGCACAGGCACAGTCAACACTGCTGAAAAAATACGCTCAGCATGATGAGAGAATACAGGAGACAGGAAAAGAACCCAGTGGATCTTTGTCTAGAGGGGAAAAGCACCTGTAATGAAAAAAAAAAAATCATGGGACAAGAGGAACAGCGTATCACACGCTGACAGAGAAGAGATCAGTAGATTGAGTGAGATGGAACAACCACAGTGCCAGGAGGGATAAGAGAGTATATGTCAGTCTTCTGAACTTGGTGAAAGCTGTAAATGCCTAGCTCACCTTGAAGAGAGAGCTGAGTGGTTCAATCTAACACATTTCCAAGTAACCTGCTGTCCCTTCAACTGAGCGCAGCTCCCCTCCAATGCCCTGCAACTGGTCCTGGGTGGACCTCCCCTCCATGTCCCTGCCTCTTCCCTGCAGAAGTGTCTGTGCTTATGAAACATTTGGTGCCTCAGACCCCACCCCATCTGCTTCAGGAACCCACATAGGTGAATCACAGGTACATCACCATCACAGTGCCAAGGAGAGGTAGAGGAGGAGGGATAACAAAACAGCATCTTCAAGAGTGGTCCTGCAAAACTGACCCAGAAGACTAAGACACTCAAACCCCCGCAGCTGGCATACTGTATTCCAACAGACCCACAGAAGAAGAACTGTGTGGGAAGTGGGGGTCCCTCAGAAGAAGATGGCCAGACCCAAACTGGACCAGAGGAAAGGAGAAAGAATTCTAGAATGGGGAATGTGTTGGTACCTAGGAAAATGGTTTTCTTGTTTTAAAATTTTCTTTAAGAGAGAAGTCAACTGATAAAAGTAAAACTGGTAAGCTGGGCGTGGTTGTGCATGCCTTTAATCCCGGCACTCGGGAGGCAGAGGAAGGCAGATCTCTGTAAGTTCGAGGCCAGCCTGGTCTACAGAGAGAATTCCAGGGCAGTCAGGCCTGTTACACAAAGAAACCCTATCCCTAAAAACAAACAAACAAACAAACAAAAAGTAAAACTGGAGACAGTGCTGTGGGATATGTGACATCCATGGGTGTGAGCTGTATGAACACAGCAAAGGACAGAAAGTCCCACTACTGCCAGGCGTGGTGGCACACACCTTTAATCCCAGCACTTGGGAGGCAGAGGCAGGCGGATCTCTGTGAGTTCGAGGCCAGCCTGGGCTACAGAGTGAGTTCCAGGAAAGGTTCAAAGTTACACAGAGAAATCCTGTCTCAAAAAAACGAAAAACAAACAAACAAACAAAAAAACTGAAATTCCATTATGTACCACATTTGCCGGGCGGTGGTGGCACACGCCTTTAATCCCAGCACTCGGGCGGCAGAGGCAGGTGGATCTCTGTGAGTTCGAGGCCAGCCTGGTCTCCAAAGCGAGTTCCAGGAAAGGCACAAAGCTACACTGAGAAACCCTGTCTCGAGAAAACCAAAAAAAAAAAAAACAGAAAGAAAAGTCCCATTACTTGTGGGTTTATGTACATATTGAATTAATATGGAACCATTTGAAATTGGATTCTGTCATTTGAAGGTGTGAGCTATAAACCCTTAGACAATCAAAGTAAAGAAAATAAAAGGAGGCTGGAGAGTTGGTTCAGGGGTTAAGAGCACTTATTGTTCTTGCAGGGGACCCAGGTTCAATTCCCAGCATCCACACAGTGGCTTACAACCATCTGTAATTTCAGTCCCAGGGGATCTGATGTCCTCTTTCTACCTTCTCAGGCACCAGGCCCATATGTGGTGAACAGACATATAAGCAAGCAGAATACTCATACACATAAAATAACAAATCTAAAAAATATTAAAGAAAATAAAAGAGGTGCTAAAGAGTGAAGAGTTTATCTGAATTTTTTATTATTAGTAAAAACTCAGGAGTCAAATATCGGGGTAAAAACCAGATTGATCAGAGAAGCGGTGGAGAACAGTGACCTCCTCTCTCTCCTTTCCCTATCCAAAAGGTCCCACAAATCTTTCTAAATCCCTCCCTACTACTGCCTTTATCTCTCTGTATGTATCCTGGGTCCTCCAAAACCTCTATGGCTAATTCTGGTCATCTAATTGCTAACTCTGCCCTGATTTAAGGTTAAACTTTATTAACAGTCTCAGGGGGCCACTGTGCAATCAAATATCCCGCAACCAGAGTTGGCTCAGCAGTTAAGGACATTGGCTGGGGCTGGAGAGATGGCTCAGAGGTTAAGAGCACTGGCTGATCTTACGGAGGGCCTGAATTCAGTTCCCAGCACCCACATAGAGGCTCACAATCATCTGTGACTCCAGCTCCAGGTGATCTGAACCCTGTTCTGGCCTCCTCAGATATTGCACACATGTAGTGCTCATACATACATGCAGACATACAAAATAAAAGTAAGTATATCTTCTATGAAGAAAAAAAAAAGGAAAAGAAACCTATTTGGGGTGGGAATGGGCTTCACTTGGCAGAGTGCTTGCCAAGCACACACAGAGCCCTATGTTCAATCCCAGCATCACATAAACTCGGTGTGGTGGCACACACCTGTAATCCTAACACTTGGGAGATAGAGGCAGGAGACCTCAGAAGTTTAAGGTCATTTTTAGCTACATAGCAAGTCTGCAGCCATCCTGAGATACATGAGATCCTGTCTCCAAAAGAAAAAAGAAAGAAAGAAAGAAAGAAGGAAGTCATGCATGGTGGCACACACCTATAATCCTAGCATATTATAACAGAAGGCAGAAGCAGGTGGATCTCTGCGAGTTCGAGGCCAGCCTGATCTACATACTAAGTCCCTGTCTCAAAGAGAGGGGATGAGGAGGGAGGAGAAGGAGAGGGAGGAAGAGAAGGAGGAGGAGAAGAAAGTGGACCCTGTGTCCAATAACCAACTGTATCAGCACCGGAGACATGAATTAGCAAGCACTGTGTCTTAACAGTGCTTACAAAGCCCAATAGGTGAAAATATGAGTTCCTAACTCCAAGAGGAAAGCTCCTGAGTCACTAGCAGCCTTGCCACTGTAAGAAAACAATTAAGGTCAATAACTTATAAAAAGAAGGGGCTTATTTCAGTCCGAAGTCTTGGAGGTTTAGTCCATGACACAGTGCTTTAGACTAGTCAGCAGAACAAAATCCACTTATTTCATGTCCAGGAAACAAGAAACAAAGGCACAAGGATCCCACAATTTCCTTCAAGGGCATCCCCCAAAAGACCTACTAGGCTCCACCTCTTTGTTTATTTGTTTGTTTGTTTTTCGAGACAGAGTTTCTCTGTGTAGCTTTGGAGCCTGTCCTGGAACTTGCTTTGTAGACCAGGTTGGCCTTGAACTCACAGAGATCCACCTGGCTCTGCCTCCTGCTAGGATTAAAGGCGTGCACCACCACCACCACCACCACCACCACCACCACCACCGCCGCCGCCTGGCTTCTAGGCGCCATCTCTTAAAGCTGTCACTGCCTCTCCAGTATGGTCAACCTGGTGAGCAAGGCTTTGACACATGGCTTTTTGAGAACAGCTTTATCCAAGTCACAGTAGCTCTGCCAAATGGCATGACTGACAAGTACAGGCGGACATTCAGTGGCCTTCACGAGCCACTGAAGGCCAGGTGGATGTCAGTGGTTCTAACTGTCCACTATCAGATGTAAGAGCCAGTGATAAGAGAGCAGATTGTTCATTTATCCATAGATGAAATCTGCCCAGGCACACGCTCTGTAAGCAGAGATGCAAGGACATTAGTTCTAATTATCTGGATAAGACACGAGGGCCTGGAGATCCCCACTGTCATCTTGAGAGTGGGCAGACAAGTTCACATGAGGTTTGTTGTTGGGACAGGGTCTCATTGTATGGCACTGGCCGACCTTAAGCTAAGAGGTCTGCCTGCCTCTGTCTCCTGAGTGCTGGGACTAAAGGCGTGTGTCACATCTGGCTTGGAGCTTTTGTTTTTAATTATTTGCTTGGGCACACGCCCACAGAGGCTAGAAGAGGGCATCAGATTCCCTGGAAATGGAATTACAGGTAGTCATGAGCTGCCTGATGTGGGTGCTGGGAACCTAATGGGAGTCCTCCATTAGAGCAGTAAGTGCTCTTAACCACTGAACCATCTCTCCAGTCCACTATGAGGTAATTTTAACAAAGTAAGTGTGCTCCATGAGTTTGCTCAGGTTACATCAGCCACAGAAGCAGATAGTATACGGAAACTGGTCCCAGCTTAGGGGTGTGAGGAAGGCTAGGTGTAGATAGTAGCATCTGTGCTGAGCTTCAAGAGCTGAGTGGGGCATGCATGTTCCAAGGCAAGGCTGGGCGGTAAGGAGCAAAGGAGAGAGAAGACCGGGCGGCAGAACTCCACTGAGCAACAGGGAGGACCGAGCTGTAAGCAAGCTTGGGGGCAGCAATCTGTGAAGAGCTCCACATCCGAACGTTCAAGTGCAGCTTCCAAGGGCCTGATGGTTTTCTGAACGTTCTCTCTCACCCCCTCCAATAGAATCCTATAGCTTTTAGCCGGATGCATGAGTTCCAGAAGAGGTAGGTAATCTGTAAGACTGACAGACATCAGGGCAGTGGTTACCCAGGGGGTAGTCCTCTTCCTCGTGGGCTGCACAGGGAAGCCCACAGAGGCCCTGAAGGATCCTTGCACACACGTACAAATTTATCAAGATGCATCCACCCTGTGTACTTTACCAATGCCAACATGAGCACCCCAGCCACCCTTTTGTTCTCTCAATCCAGTGTCTTCACAAGCTAGGAGCCAAATTTCAGGACTCAGGAAGTCCAGGGACCCACTAAAGTCTCACTAACATGACCACCTAAACATAAGTCCGACAACAGACATGCCAAAGTGCATGGGGGAAGCCCAAGAGGCCTCAGGCCTACACAAACAACTACAGACAACCAAGGAATTCTGAGAGCAGAAGAAAAAAAAAAGGAGTCTCCCTCAGGGAATGAATGGCCCTCAAGTGGTTATCCAACACCAAGCAGCCATCCCTGAAAACACACATACAAATAATAGTACACACACTGAGCAGTTATAGTTGGGAATATATATAACAATTAATGAGAAAAGAGGGCATGAATTTTAGAGGAAGGTATATAAGGGAAAATCTGGAGGGAGGAAAGGGAAGGGAGAAATGATATAATCTCAAAAATAAATAGAAGTCCAGCTCAGGGGTAATTTGTCTCGTGTGCTCCAAGCCTGGGGTTTTCCCCCAGTGCCACGCCCCTTTCCACCCCTCCAATAGAGACATGGAAATTGAAAGGCCCAATACCATTTCCCACTGTTGCCATCAGATGTCTTCATATCATCTATTCGGAAGTCCAAGGTTTTCACTTAGAATTGGTATTTCATTTTTCAAGCAGTATACCTCTTTTTTTCCTGTCCATACTACCTTCTACTTGTTTCAAACTATTCTTTGTTTATGTGACTTAAAAACTGGGTCAACACCACTGGTGTGTCAAAACATTTTCATGCAAGTGCTCAAGTCTCTTTTATAATGGTGCTAAAAATTCTGACAATACCTTCTGAACTTTTTTTGTTGTTGTTGCTGTTGTTTTTCAAGACAAGAGTTTCTCTGTGTAACAGCCCTGGCTGTCCTGAAACTTGCTATGTAGACCAGGCTGTCCTCAAACTTGCAGGGATCCGACTGCCTCTGCCTCCCGAGTGCTGAGATTAAAGGCGTGCGCCACCACTGCCTGGCACCTTCTGAACTTTTTATTCTTACTCTTTTTTTCTAGATGTGACACTAAACTGCACCTTTAAAAACAAAGTACTAGTAGGGGGTCGGGGGGCTGGGTGTATGCATGTGGCGGTCCAAAGACAATTTTGTGGAGTTGATTCTCTCCTTCCATCTTTGTGTGGATTCTGGGGATTGAACTCAGGCCATTAGGCCTGCATTGCATGGGAAGTAGTTTACCCCAGGGACATCTCACTGGCCCTAGCCTGTCTTATCCTTACCATGCTAATTTGGAACTCTTTTTCTTTTTTGTTTGTTTTGTTTTGGTTTTTGGTTTTTCTGTGTAGCTTTGGAGCCTTTCCTGGAACTTACTCACTCTGTAGCCCAGAGATCCACCTGCCTCTGCCTCCCGAGTGCTGGGATTAAAGGTGTGTGCCACCACCGCCTGGCAGGCACTCTTTCTTATTTAGAGCTTTTGTTCGTGTCTTGTAGCCCAGTCTGTCCTCAAACTGCTCATCCTCTTCCCTCAGCCCCTGAGTTCTGGGACTGCAGGTTTAAGTCACCAGGCCAGACTCTAGGAGGTCTTTAGTCTTAAAATAGTTAATGTATGATGTTCTCTTAGATTTTCTTCTCATTGATGATTAAAAATTTTTACTCAAACCACAAGTTTAACAGTATTTTGAAGAAATATATGTGTGAAGCACTATAATCTTTTTGGTATTATGATTTGTTTTTTTGTGTTATTTGTTTTGTGAGCACTGAACACAGGGCCTTACACATTACACAAGCAGTTTGCCAATAAGAGTTACATTCTCAGTTCTACTTTGACTTTTCAACAAAACTTTTGCACCCACTGTCCTGTTACAAACAATAAGGTGCTCAAATTCTTGGCTGGGGAAAAAATTAAGCTACATTTTTATTCCAGAACTTTGTTTTGTAAAAGACAAATTTTATTTTGTACTGACTTCTTACAGTATTAAACCAGTTGAGGTCTGGACTCCACTACTATTTTAACTTCCTCATTGTCCTGAAGATTACCAAGATTCATGCTTATTGTATTTTAAAATACAGAATCGAGGAGCTGGAGAGATGGTTCAGTAGTTAAGACCATTTGCTGCTCTTCTAGGGGACCTGAGTTCAGTTCTCAACACCTCATCAGATGGTACCTCTTCTAGCCTCCAAGGGCACCTGCACTCACACGTAGCAAATACACACGCAATAAAAAATAAATCCCAAAAAATACTTAATCAAAACTTCATTCAGATTTTGTCTCTCCTAGGCATCTGTTTCTAGTATTTAAAATCTTTAAAATGTGCAAATGCAAAAACACTGCACACCTGTTTCAAAAAAAAACTCACAGTGTGGCTGGTTGTGGTGGCACACACCTGGTCCCAGCACTC
>CABHPH010160844.1:5912-48323 GCA_902168325.1 Peromyscus nudipes
TACATGAATACACACACACACACACACACACATATATATGAGCTATTTATCTATCATCTACCTATCTCCATCTCTATCATCTATCTATCTCTATCTATCTATCTATCTATCTATCTATCTATCTATCTATCTATCTATCTATCTATCTATCTATCTATCTATCTGTCTGTCTATCTATCTACCTAACTATGGTATATAGATATATATCTCCTAGCATTTTGGTCATTTTAAAGTACACAGTCCTGTACATCAAGTATTCGTACATGCAACCATTACTACCACCCATTTAGACTTATAAATCTGTATTCTAGAAAATAATAATTTCTCATTGTCATCTACACAGAGCCCGCAGCATTTCACTTTCTCTTTCTACACATTTGGCTCCTCTAGGTATTTTGTATAAATAGAATCATACAAGGCTTATTCTTTTGTGTCTGGCCACATTCATTTCCCGTAATCAGGGTTCATCCAAGTTGTGGTGTTGGCTGGGGATGTAGCTCAGTGGCAGAGCACTTACCTAACCAAGTTGTGATGTTTATGTCAGAATTTTATTTAGTTTTACTGTGTCATGGCATTCATTTGCATTAACATATAGCATTTGCTCATCCTTCCGTCTACAAGCATTTGAACAGCTTCTTTTCTGGGCTACGGTGTACAAGGCTGTGCAAGTTACTTTGAGACTCTGATTTCAGTTCTTTTGTATCTGTGCCTGGAAGTGGAATTGCTAGATCAAATGGTAATTCTATGATCTGTTGTTTTAAAGACCTTTCATGTTTCCCACAGTGAATATAATGATATGTCCCTGCCAGTGATGCACAGGGTTTCAATCCCTCCACACCAGCACCAACACCAGTGATTTCCTGTTGGGCTAGAATAGGAATATTATAGATACCCTGAGTCATTCTAGGGAGTGAAAAGCTTTAAACGAAGTGTGGCTGGACTGTGGGAGCTAAGCTTTGTCACGTGATAGTTTCCATCTGGAATTTTAGAAGAAATGCTCAAATGTGGAAAGCTGTGGCCAGTGGCCCATTGCCTTACTCCTTACTCCTTCTACAACAGAAGCAGAAGAAATCCATGAGCCCCTGGGAATGAGTGAACTCCAGAGTGATGTAGCGTTTCCTCCCTGGAAACTAGACAATGGTAGGACAGCCATGTCTAGGAGCAGGTCCTGAGAAGGGCCCAGATGCTAGAGAGCGGAAAGGTTGATTCTGGTCTTCTATGAATGGACCTGGCCTCCCAGACTAGCCAGAAGGAAACTCAGTGGGTGGGCTGAGCCTCCCCAGTCTCAGATTGGAGCAGTGAGGACCAGAGAGTATGCTTTAGCTGGGGCCCAGGAGCTCACCTTGACCTGTAGTTCAGAGCGACATTTAGTAATATGTTGTTTTCAATGAATTTCTTTATACTGTGACTTTTTTTGAAGACCAATGATATCAATTTTCCATTGATAAAGATTGTGTAAGTGCTTCTTGCAAAACAGATTTGTTAAAATGTTTGAGTTGGTTTAAGAAAACAGCAAGTAAGTAATAGTTCAAGGGACTCTGAAGTTCAAACTCAGATGCCAGGAAACGAAGAAGGTGGTGGAAGTCAGGAAGTTGGAGAAATTGCGGGAGACTGTGGGCAGATAAGACATAACTTACTCACTCCAGGCAAAGGCCAGCATGGCCTGTGCCAGCTAGGCAGACATCAGCAGGTACCCAGGTACACAAGGACACTGGGCTGTACAGAGGTGGGCATAACCACATACCCAGACTAGCACACAGACTACGTGGAGGTATACATTCAGGCCTACAGATAGACACACATAGGTAAGCTGGCAAGGGCAAGGGTACCTGCTTATGACTTCAATGTCATATTTATACAGACATACAAAAGTGACATTTCACCAAAATTAACAGATTAAATCACTGTTTACTTAAAAAAATTAACTTCATTATTTTAAAAACCCTTTCAAATAAATAAAATGCCAAATCTAACTGTATAGAAGTTCATTGAGTTGTATAGATTTTGGGTGTGGTTGATTTTGGGGTGTGATGTTTTTGTTTGTTTACATTACTGTTTACTTTTAGGCTCCCTAGATATCCAGTGTCAGCCACTGTTAGCTGACTAATGGTGCCCAAGAGGTCCAATGTCAGTCATGTTGACTCATACTGGATGTCCTTGCCAGTACCACGTTGTCTAAACATAAACTGGCCCTTATAGCCTTGTGTTCTCTGCAGGGACATGGTAGAGACTGGAACGGTAGATTAAGAATCTAGACTGACCTGGGGATCTCTGAGATATTACACACATTCCCACAGTGTTATGAAGTTCAAATGTGAAAGCATTTTGGTGCTCCAAGGCCCCTTTGGATGTACAGCTTCTCACCTTCAGGACAGGGGCTTCTGAGGTGACTGAGCAGGGTTTTGTGGGCAGAGGTCTGATTGCTCGGTGCTGGAGAGGAAGCAGGAGGTGAGAAATGAAGAGGGCGGGTAGAGGCTGTAGCTGTAGTGGGTTTGGAGGTGGAGGAGAGGAAAATCTGATTGCTCCGCAGAATGGGCTCATGGAGTGGGATAGGGAAAGTCTTGTTAGCACCCAGGAGTTACCATTACTATGACTGCGAGGCAGCTGTGTCCGGGAGAAGGCATTGGGTTTGCTGCTCTCTGTGGACAGCACAGAGCTGAGCTCAAAGGAAATCTTCAGCCTCCTCAGGGAACATGGAGCTGAGTAGGTGAGGGCATGTGTGTGTGATTAACCCTTGATGGGAAGGTGACTCCCATTAAGTTGGGAGTGGGAGCCGGAGCCGGAGCAGGAGCCGGAGCCGGAGCCGGAGCCGGAGTCGGAGCGGGAGCCGGAGCCGGAGCCGGAGCCGGAGCTGGAGCTGGAGCCAGAACCGGAGTCGGAACAGCGCTTCAGACTCTTAAGTGCAGAAGAATCTTAGGGCAAAGGCTTCAGAACATGAATTCCTTGGCACCTCACTCTACCTCTTCAGAATGTCTAACGACTGGCCCTGAAACTGTATTTCTTACAAGTTCTGAGAGTCAGTGATTGTGACAAGAAACTGGAAGACACGGTAGGGAAGCTTGAGGGGACTGTGGATGGCATGACAGGCGCTAAGGATCATTGGTGCATGACTCCATGTATTTCTTCCAGTTTTCTCTTCTTTCACGGGCCTGTGTAGCTCTGGTGTGCCCAGGATCCCTAGAAACACAAGAAAAGAGAGCATGTGCTCATTCCTGTCCACACAGGCAGGCCCGGCACTGGTGCTGGGTGACCAGGATGCTTGAGAGGGCTTTGATCTGGAGGAGTGAGAACACCTGGGAAGCAGAGGCATCAGACCTGTGGGTTAAGCCTGGGTCTTTAGTTACTGATTAGTTCTTTCTGCCGTGTGTCTAGTTTGATAACACAAGCACTTAAGGAGAGGTCCAGGTCCTGGTATAGACGACTGCTATAAAACCAGTTAGTATTTTTCCCTCTGTTAATGTTAAGGGTCGTTAGTGAGCACCCTGAGACTGGGGCTTGCTCTCCTTCCTTTCTTAGGATGACATTGGTCCCTCTACTCTGAGCTGACAGAGACCTCTCCTAGTGTTGGCTCTGGGAATCTTCCAAATGAGATTAAAACCTAAAATGCTCACTTAGGATTGGACTTAGGGCCTCAAGCCTCAACACTGCTAAACAATGCTCTCCCGTTGAGCTACAACTCCGGCCAACCTTAAAAATGCATCTCTGTGTTCTGAGACCTGTGCTCAGCAGTGGTCTTAGCGATGGGAATCTGGCTCCTAGGCAGGGGTGAGGTGAAGTGCGAGCCAGGGTTGAGACATGAAGACTGTGGCATCCCTGCACTCAGTGGTTGTGATTCAGAGCAAGCTCAGACAGCCTTGCCTTCGAAGTCTGTGTAAACCTGAGCTGCACTTGCCAGGAGCCTGCAGGCAGTTGGCTGCTACTGTACACACACATGAGTATCTGGATAATAGTGCCTCTTGTCTTCAGTGAACTCCCATTCAGTGTCCAGACTGAAAGCATAGCCATGGTGTCCCTGATGTCCGAGCCCAGGGATTCCTGGCTGCTTAGGTCTGAGGCCCTATCAGTCAGCTCCAGTCAGGATCTGGTCTATGAAGAAGCAGACCTGGAACATTACTGGGCCCATGCCTGTCTATGCCTCCCCTCCCACAGTCCCATTAGGCCTTGGTGGGCCTTCTTCAGGCTCTCTCTTCATGCTCAGCGTGGCTGTCTCTCACCATCTTCTTCTGCAAACATTCAAGATCAATCAGAATCTCTGATTTGGCCCCAGCGGACAGAAAGAGGCCATCCAGGTCCCAGGGAGCAGGAGCTCGGAAGTGGGAGCCTCTTGCTTCCACCGGTTGGGGGAACATTGCCAAAGCCTTGGTGGTTTTTATGCAGTGCTGACGCAGGTTGTGGGACAGCCAGCCCCAGCTGCTGCTGGGCTAGGAAAACACTTTAGAAACAGTAACTCGGGATTAGGGCAGTGTCCCAGCGGGGCAGGACTTCTGACCTAAGGGTGCTCAGGGATTAAAATCTTTTCAGCTGAGACGAGCCAACTTTTGTTCTGTTAGGTCTCCTCTCCCATCTTTTTGGTCTAGAACAAATGTGTATAACAGAGCTGCCTTGTAGAGGGTGATAATGTACAACTGTGCATTTGATAACATGTCTCCCAGCAGATGCCTGCAGCTGCAGCGAGTTCTGCAAGCACTATGCTTGACTCAGTTATCAGCCAACACGATTGCTGAGAGAAGTGACCAGCCGATAGACGGCATGCGCAGCACAGTGCAGTGAACATGGGAGCGACTCCCATCCCGAGCGGGACAAACCAGGGACACACTGCACCATCTACTCACAGCTCTATGCAACTTTAAATGTGTGAGTTATTTGTTTCTGGATTTTCTATGTCATATTTTATCTACTTAGTGTGTATGTGTATGAGAGTGTGGGTGGTGCACACTCTCATGTGGAGTTTTGTGGAGATCAGAAAACAACCTGTGGGAGTTAGCTTTCCCTTCCACCATATGGGATCTGCGGGTCCTGGGGATCAAGTTCAGATCTGATGGGCATGGCAGAAAGTACCTTTATCCACTGAGCCATCTGGCCATTTGCCAGCCCCTTAGCTTAGTTCTTAAGAGTGATCCTTTTTATGTCAAATATTTTTGAGGTTCACTAGATAATAGATAATATTTCCCTACTTGGTTTGAACTGGAGTACAACATAAAGTAGTTTCAAACATAACACATCTTACACAAGCCATGAGTGATAAACTAATGTTTTAAATTCCTGGACTCCTAATGATTAATTGTTTTTCGGGAAAAGAGCTTTGAAAACTAAATAATATTTGTTCTAATGAATATGCAAACCACTTTCAAACACACACACACACACACACACACACACACACACACACACACACACACACGTATCCCCAGTCTAAGGAGTATGTTTTCAGACTAGCCAAGTTCATTGTCATCCAGCAAAATTCGGGGGCATATTTCATACTTGGTCCTGACATTGAGTAAAATACATTTTGTGCAGAACTGCATATCAGAGCTGTAGAAATGTATGGCTCCTAATTATAAATGAAAAGGTTGACATTGTGGTTTATAGCTTAGTCCACTGCAGTTATTATGGAAGAGATGTTATAGCTTTGAAAATGGCTGCAATAATATCTGTCATTCTTTCTAAATGTGACCTCGTTAAGTAAATTTGTTGCATCTTTCTCCGGCTATTTTGTCTTTTCTTATGGGGTCCTAGCAGTGAGTGAAGAAAGATGTTACCCTCTCTCCCCTACAGTTAAAAAAAAAGGCACTTGTGGAGTTGGAGAGATGGTTCATTGGTTAAGAGCATTTGCTGCTTTCCCAGAGGACCTGAGTTCTGGTTCCAGCACCATGTTGGATAATTCACAACCACCGGTACCTCCAGTGGACCTGGTGCCCTCTTCTGGTCTCTGCAAGCACCTGCATACACATGGACAAACACGTTGGCAGACAATACACACACAGAAACAAACAAACAAAAACCTTGGGAAAAAAGACACTGGTATTTTTTAGAAGTAGCAGCTACTTATATAAAGGTATTTATGCAATGGTATTTACAACTTGGGGCCATTGATTTAAGATATAAGATTGGACGTGGTGATTCATGCCCATAATCCCATTGTTTAGGAGACTGACATAGAAGGATTGTCTTGAGAGCAGCCTGGGTTGAACAATGAGAGATGCTGGGGAGGGCAGCAATAGTTCAGTTGGTAAGGCGCTTGCCACATAAGCTTAGGAGTTTGATCTCTAGGACCCATGTAAAAAGCTGGGTATGGTGATGTGCGCCTGTAGTGCTGTGGAGGCAGAGACATATAGATCTCTGGGGCTTGCTGGCCAGCCATCCCAGCCTAACTACAGCCATAGGTGCCAGTGAGAGACCTTGTCTCAGAAAACAAGGTGGATGGTGCTTGAGGAAGTACACCGAGGGTGTACACGAACGTGCACATGTACCTGCTGAGTGTGTAGGTGCTCATGTCCATGCATGACCGCACAGGTCAGAGGTCTTCCTCCATTCCTTTTTGTTTTTAGGAGACGAGATCTCTCATTGAACGTGAAGCTTACCCATTGCCTAGGCTGGTGACCGGTAAGCTTCCACAGTCATGTCTTTCCACCCCAGACCCCACTATTGGGGTTACAGTGTGCGCTCCCTGCTCCCAGCTTTTACATGGGTGCTGGGATCTGAAGTCAGGTCACTTCCCTGATGGTGCCATCTCTCCCTCCCAGTGTCTGTCATCTCTACATGAACGTAACACAGATTAGTCACTCATTTTAAAGGCTGTGACAGGCGGTAGACAATAGGGGTGGATGTGATTTGTTCTGTTTTTCTGTTAAGGTCTCTAGACTGGCCTGGAGATCACTGTGTAGCCAAGGATGACCTTGAACTCCTGATCCTCCTGCTTCCACCTTCCAAGTGCTAAGATTGTAGGCGTTACCCCCATGGTGGTCCTGGAGTTTTAAAAGAGCTCACACATTGGCTAATTTGATGCTCATTCCAGGGTGGGAACAGGTCTGCTCTGCTTGGGTTAGAGGAGACACATTCATCGCCACTCCAGTGTCAGGGGTTCAGACGTGGAGAGGAAGTGCAGGGTCAGGGCTTTGTGGTAGAGAGATGGCTGACTTAATAACATCTCACAAGCATGCTTATCGCTCATTTACTCCTCCGTTAGTTGAAAGTTCAGTGAGGTTTTATATGGAGATGGGACAATCATGATTTTGCCTGCATAAAGTTTGTATTATAAAAAATATATTGAACTGGCCATGGTGGCACATGTTAATAATCCTAGCATATAATCACAGCTCTTTGGTGGCTGAGGCTGAGGGTTGCAAGTTTAAGGTTAGCCTGGGCTACATAGAGAGTTTATAGCCAGCCTGGATGCACAGAAAGACCCTATCTCAAAACAGCAACAAACAGGTGAACCCAAAATGACCCAGATATTAATGCTTCAGTTATCAGTCCATGAAGAGATAGTCTAGAAAGTCTTCCCAGAGGAAGGGGCACATTAACAGAGGAGTACAGGGTACATAGGAACCATTGACACAGAGACTGAGGGAAATCGTCTCAAGGGGAGGAATGCTACTTTGAAAAGTACATGAGAAACAAGAAGAGCCAGTATGGGCCCGGAGCCTGAGGAACAAGGGTCTTAAGATGGAGGGTAGAGGGATGAGGTGGTCCAGCTGACCTAGTAAAGATAAAGATGCAGGGTAGAGGGATGAGGTGGTCCAGGGTACAGCTGACCTAGTAAAGATAAAGATGCAGGGTAGAGGGATGAGGTGGTCCAGCTGACCTAGTAAAGATCTGCAACTCAAAGGTAATCAAACTGAGGAGGAAACAAAGTTCAACAGAGGAGAGTCATGACCGGGTCTGGGTTTTCACAGCGCTCTCTGCTAACTGCGTGCTAGCATACTGTGTGGATGCTACAGGTTCTGTAGCCACTAGTGTGCTAAACCCACCTACATGACAATTAATTCCACCAATATTTACTGGGGCTGCTAAATGCCACAGTCATGTTTCTCAGATTGTGGGTTGAGAGTCGCTTGAGGACTGTGAAACAGAATTAAAGAATTTCCAGAAATGCTTTTTGCATTACATTTATTTATTTATTGAGGGAAGGTGAGCCATGATGAGTGGAGCTCAGAAGACAACTTGTGGGAGCTAGTTTTCTCCCTCTGCCACATATCCCATGTGGGACCGAGCTAAGGTCATCAGGCTTAGTGACAAGCCTTACCCCACTGGGCCATCTGGCTGGCCCCTACAACAGTTCATAAAAATATTTATTTATTTTCATTTTACGTGTTTGATTGTTTTACCTGCACACACACACACACACACACACACACACACACACACACACACATATATATCTCCATATGTGCAGTATCTGGAAGAGGGGATTGGAACTCTGGGAGCTGAAGTTGAGGATGATTGTGAACCACCTTGTGGGTGCTGGGATTAGAACCCAGGTCCTCTACAAGGGCAGCAAGTGCTGTTAACTATTGAGCATCTCTCCAACTGCCCCGTCTCAGAAATATTTTAAAAATGAACTCAAAGCTGGAGGTGTGGCTCAGTGGACATGAGTTTGAGTCCCCAGCACTTCAAAACTGCAACACCACCCACCCACCCACACACACACACATTCCAATTGTAAAAGCATAAAAGTTGAATATGTGTCATGTACCTAGGGAGCAAGGTATTTGGGAGACTGAGGCAGAGAATTACTTAAATCCAGAAGTTTGTGTCCACTCTGGCTCAATAAAAGAAGAGAGAGAGAGAGAGAGAGAGAGAGATAAGTTAAGGCAAAAAATGGTTGATATGTGCATTTTAAAATATTAAATGAAGGAATCTGTCTAACACAGTGCTTCACACACTGCATTTAGTGCCTGCCTTAACAAATAAGGGACCTTTGTGAGGGTTGATGTTGTCAAGAGGATGTGGATTTACCCCAGAGATGAACTTGTGGATGTGTCTGTAATAAGGCTTTTAGATTGCATAGACGAGGTGGGGAACTTACTCTAAGTGCAGTTGGTAGCGTCCCTTGGGCTGGGACCCTGAACAGAATAAAAGGAGAAAGTGGAGAATAAGTCTTTGTCTTTCTCTGTGTGTCTCAAATGTGCTTGCAATGTGACCAAAGTACCTCAGATTCCTGTCACCACAGTTTCTCTGTCACAGTGACATGGACGTGACCCAGAGCCAACCGTTGTGTCCCATGTCACTTTTGTCACAGCTATGGTGAAAGATTCTGAGGCCATCCTAACGACTGAACAAATACGGCCTCTGTCTGTAATGTGCAGTTTTTAAAAGCAGTACGGATGGGTCGTTAGCTCTGCTCAGGAAGGCTTGAGAGTCCCTGCAGTCAGCTGGCAGCTCTGCTTGCTGGCTGCTCTGGGACCAGCTAGCCACACGTCTTGGGTGATTATCTGGTACTGTTGCTGCCTTTCAGTAGGCCTCCCTAAGAGCAGGCACAAGAAAGTGGCTGTAGGACACCCGATGGAGAAAGCCCAGGACAGAGCCCTTTTGGAGTTTGGATGTATCATCCTTACTCATGCCGCATTAGACCAAGCAAGTTCTAACAACAAATACAGACAAATTCAAACCCAATCATCAAAGCTGCAAAGTCATGGGCAAAGACAGATAGGAAAACATGGCTGACATTTTTGTTAACTATTATACTTTTTTTTTTGAGGCAGGCTCTCACTGTATAGTCCTGCCTGGCCTGAAACTAAGTAAATGAGGCTGGCCTTGAACTCACAGAGATCTGCCTGCCTTGGCTTCCTGGATGCAGGGGCTTAAAGGTGTATACCATCCTACACAGTATGCCTTAGATTTAAAATTCTTTGTTTTTAAGATTTATTTTATATATTTCATTAATCAATTAATTATATGCTCTATCTGTGTGACTGTCTATGTACCATGTGTGTGTCTGATACCCACGAAGCCCAAAAGAGAACACTGGCTCCTCTGGAACCGGAGTTACAGATGGCTGTAAGCTGCATGTGGGTGTGGGAATTGAACACACATCCTCCAGCAAGAGCGGCGCGGGCTCTTCAGACCAAGATTTATTGATTTTTATAATCTGTATGTGGATGTTTTCCTGCATGTATGTATGTGTGCCTCACTGGTGTGTGGAGGTCAGAGGGCATCAGATCTCCTGGAACTCGGCTTACAGGTGGTTGTGAGGTGCCATGTGGGGGCTGGGAACCAAACCTGAGCCTTTTGTAAGGGCAAACAGTGCTGTCAACCACTGCGCCATCTCTCCAGTTCTGACTTTATTCGGGGTTTACATATCTCACTGATCTCCACGACTTGCTCTTGTAGATTAAAATTATACCAATGCTACATTTTCCTCTGATTTTTTTTCTTTGCCCTTTTCCAGGTCTATATGCCAAGGCCACATGTGCTTTCTCCTCTTACATATCTCAGGGTTTTAATTTTTTTTTAAAAAAAAAAGAAAACAGGGTCACTGCTCACATTTAATCTCCCAGCTGCACACATGCCACATGAACTTGTGCCCTGATGGGGGATGGGCTCAGTTTATCATGGACCTGAGCTCACCAGAAGCAAACAGTGATGTGGTGCTCTGTTGACATTCTGGGCTGCTGACCTCATCAAGAGGAAGATGGCCATATGACATCATCACTATCTTGGTCAATACACCCAATAATATGAACCAAAAATGATGGCATCTATAAAATTTCCCAATACCCCCGAGTCCTTAGGATTTATATAGGCATTCAGTCACGTCTCATTCACCCTCTTTTCATAATAGTCTTCCTCTCTGCTTTCATTTTCCTGAATGATCAAAGGCATTATGGAAATTGGAGACACAGAGGAGACTCCAGTATGGGCTGTATTACCAAGTGATAAGGTCAATGCAGTTTTTTTAAACCTTGATTTAAAAAAAATAATTAAAAAAATTGAGATTATAATGGCATGATTTACCACTTTGCACCCCCTAAATCATCCCATATACCCTTTCTTGCTCCCTTTCAAATAACGACCTTTTTCATTAATGATATATGTGTGTGTGTATATGTGCATGTCACACACACACACACACACACACACACACACACACACACACACACTTACGACCTGCTCAAGCTGTATGTTACTTACATGTGTATTTTCAGCGTTGACCAAGGAAGAGTATTTCTCTTGCTCTCAGCATTTCCTTAGTTGTCTGTAGTCCTTTGTGTGGGACTCCTGTGCTTTGCCCCATCCACGCTAGCATGTCTATTGGTGCTGTCCTTGTTCATCCATGTTTAGTCAGTCATGTTGATGAGATTTTTGTGGGTGTAATTTCTGACATTTATAGATACAATCTCCCAGCAAACTTCCTGTTCCTCTGGCTTTTACAATCTCTCTGCCCCGTTTTCCATAATGATCTCTGAGCCTTAGGTGCAGGAGTCGCGCTGTAGATGCGTCGTTTGGGATTGGGCTCCACAATTACGTGTTTTGATTGGTTGTGGTATTCTTTAATGGTTTCCATCTATTGCAAAAAGAAGTTTTCTGGATGAGGGGTGAGGGCTGCATTTATTTGTGGGCATGAGGATAAATATTTAGGATGTAGTTGGGGCTTATGCTGGTTTAGTGAAGTGGTGGTTGCAGGTCCTCCAAGGTCCCTGACTTCTGTGTAGTTGGCTAGGTTTCCCGTACCAGGCACGGTTTCTCTCTTCATGAAAGGGTCTCAAGTCCAGTTAGAGAGCCATCGGTTACTGTCAAGGTACTCATGCCACGACTGTACCCTTAGTGTTCACATCATGCCGTGCTGGGCCTGTTTTGGTTCATTGGCATCATGGCTGGGTAGGACAGCTGGTGGCTTCCCAGTGTTGGAAGATTGCATGGCATCTTCTGGCACCATGGAAACTAGTCCTCTGGGAGGAGGTACTCAGGTCAGTTCCAACTCAGTGACCTCTGGGCCCTGTGCCCGAAGTGCATGGTATCTTCAGTAACAGAGACCTAACTTCACCTCTGGGGGGCAACCAAGGGGAATAGCAGGAAGCATTACCATCTTGGGAGTCTCTTAGACTATCTTCAAGAGAGGGCTTCTTATAACAGATGCTGAGGTTTTTGTTAGATGGTCTTTGGCTCTTGGGGAGAAGCCTTGTTATCCCAGATGGAAAAATTTCATTTAAACTATATGTTTATATACTGACTTACATGCATTATGTAAGTTGTATTTTAGTAGTGTTAATAACAAGGTCCCTTATGACTTTTCAGACATTCTTACTATTATTTTACTCTCCTCCCTCCTTCTGTTTGTCTCCCCTCTTCCTAATTAGAATCCCATTTCCCCATTTCCTACTTCAGATCACGTGTATTCTGCTATTCCCCTTTACTGCTTTTTAAAGATTTATTTTTATCCCCCCCCATATGTCTGTGCACATGAGTGCAGTTGCTGCTGGTGTCCAGAGGCATCAGATGCTGTGAAGCTAGAGTTAGAGGCAGCTGTGAGCAGGCTTATGCAGGTGATAGGAACCAAACCTTGGTCTGCAAGACCTGGAAGTATTCTCAATGACTGAGTCCTTTCTCTAGCTCCAATATTTGAGTGTTTTCTTTTTTAAGTTGGAGATTTTCAGTTTTATAAGTACAATTTCATTGGGCTGTTTCTTTATATCTTCTTTAAACTTCGTGAATTCTTTGATGAAGTTTATGACTGTTCATTTAAATTCTGTGTCCTCGGGTTCATCTAGGTATTTCTCATTGGCAAACTTTTCTGCAGGACTGGCAGATTTGGGAGGGAGGTACTGGTATGATCTTTCTCATATTGGTGGTATTTTTGCCATGGGATCTTGGCATGTGGATGTCTTTTGTTAGTTCCACGTCTATGTGAACAGAGCAGGGTGGGGCAGAATAGAGGATGTGAAGGGAGGCTGGTCCTGAACCTGGGAATGACTCGGGTGGAATGAAGTCAGGTGGACAAAGTGGACTGAGCTGATGCACATGGTGTGCTTCCTGATCCAATCCTTGAGTGTGGAAGATCTGGCTGGATGGAGTGGTTGGATGTAGCATAGAAGGGGCTTGTGGGTTGGGTGACAGGCAGGGTGGGAGCTATCAGATGCCTAGAGGTTGGTTCCAGCACAGGCCAGGTCATCAGACTAGGCTGGAGCACTGCAAGTGATACCCAGGCTGGGTCTGGAAGGATGGGGAGGGTGCATAGTGGGTAGCTCAGGCAGACTCATGGGGAAGACTCTGGAGAAGGGTTAGCAGGATCCGGCTGGGTGGAAAAGTTCTGAATTCATCTTTAAGCCTTGGTTCCACTGTAACTCATTCTTAAGTTCTATCCCATCACGGGACGACTAAGCAGAACTTGTTGCTGATTCTGAAGGCTCACCTGTCCCTGTGGCCACTCACAGTGGAGGAAATGTGTGTTTGCACACTTTTACTACCTGCCTACCTCCACCTCTCTTCATTTTAGTTACTTCCTCAGCCTATCCCCTCTCAGGACTCAAACGTACCGCTCCAAACTTTGAAACAACCACCACAAGAGCTCAGCAAACCAACAATACCCAAATCTGCAGAGAGCTCAGCACAACAGCCACTCATCCTGAGCTAGCCAGGCTCCGGGACAAGTCTTGCTGATGACAGGCTCCCCCGGAGCAGTCTTCAAGGGCAGCTTAGCAGCATGCTTCGTCCTCTGTCCTCGCTTCAGGCAGCCCCTATTGCAGGTTTGCCTGGTGGAACAGCGCCCCAGGCTAACTCTTCCTTTCCAGAGTGGGGCTTCCTGCTGAGCTGGCCCATCAGGGCTGGCTGGAGTGTGCTGTTGGAAAGGTGAGGTTGCCTTCTGTTTCTTAGAGAAGGGCTAGATGTCACGGGCCAGGTTAGAGTTACAGTTAGGTTGTAAAACACATCTTAGGTAGGAAGCTGCCCTTGAAGAGTAAGGCAAAGAAAACCCACAAAGACACCAAAGCAAGAAATGTGGACAAAGACACGTCAGTGTTGAGACCAGGCAATGTTTCCAATGGTCAGCCATCACCACCCACACCAGAACCTCCTGGGGCCCCTGGCAAACTACCAAGGCTCCCGGCCTTCACCCCCTAGAAGCGGAACCTCTGGGTGTGTCTGAGAAGTCTGCCCTCCAAACAGGTGCCTGGCTTACTCTAATTTGTCCCCAGCAGCCTAGAACTCAGGAACTGGGCTCCATTTTTCTCAGAACAGCATTCTGCTCTGGTAAGCCAATAATAAGCAGAGCACTCAGCTTCACTCGCTTTACTCTGGACCTGGAAGACTGGGGAACACAGCCTGGAGATGCGTGGACCACTTCCCTCTAATTCCGTTCTTCTGTGAGCATCTGTAGATAGGCTGGGACAATGTCCCAAACCTTGTATTAGGGGCAGAGCAGTACCAAGCAACTGACTTTCTTTTTTTCTTCTTCTTTCTTTCTCTCATCAGATTCCAAACATGCAGGCCTGAAAGCTGCGACCTCAGAAGGAAACCTCACTATGCAACTTTTGTGTGTGCTCTGCACACAGTTGCAGCCTGCGAAGGGGGAGCTCACTGTTGGCTGCAGGTAAGTCTTCACTCCGTCTCCGAGTGTTCTTGAGGAGTTACAGTCTCTTCTCTCTTCCTTGATGTATTTCTAAGAAGCTGACCAGGGAAGGAGTGGGACTTAGGTTGGCTTCAGGGCAGCTTCAAGGACAGCAGGAGCAAAGAGGGGCTGGGGGGGCGGGCGGTGGGTAAAGGAGAGAATGTTTGGTCTGTTTGCAGCCTCTGCCCGTGGGGTGCCTCTCACCATGGTCCTTTCTCTGTCACCATCTGTCTTCCTAGACATTAGTGAAAACAAACCAAAACAGGGCCAAATAGAAGAAAAGCAAGGGAGGGGGAGGAGAGGGGGAGGAGGAGAGAGAAACTGAGAGAGAAGGGAAGGAAAATAATGCTGAGATACTGCCAGAGAGAATGTAAGAACCACTGTCACAAAGGAATAAATTATCAAACAAAATTAACTGTCAAGTCCTTGTAAGATGGAGCATGTGAGATAAATGGGTGGTGTGTACGATAAAAGTTTACAAGCACAAAGAAGAGGGAGAGGGTGAAGTCAAAAGGCTCAGGTAATGAAGAGAGAAAAAAGGGAAAGAAAAGAGTGAAAAGTGATGAAATTAGCGATTAAATCCAAGAATTCACAACCAAAGCAGGCTAAAAGTATTAAACCTCTGACCCCAGAAGTCTTCTGGAGTTGAGTCTTTGGGGGCAATAATAGGTTTTCCAGTGGCTCCTGCCTATGTTCTGTTTCACTCTGTGAAGACCGAACCCAGGACTTCCCAGATGGCCAGCAGTTAAGACTGTAGTACATAGCTTCCTGTCCGCAGGCGACCTTCTTACTTGTGACCCAGACTCCAGGTTTAGTTTGTCTGGAGAACGAAAGAGGTCCCTGCATGTTCTGAACCCAGCTCGAAGCCTTGAGAGCACAGTAGGATGGTTGCAGGCAGCCCAACTCTTTTGCCCATGTGCCTGGGAGAACTGCGCAGGGCCGCCTGTCCGGGGTATGCCACAGCCTCAGCCCTTTGCCTTGGCAACTCTGTGAGCCCTTCTTTTGCCTAATTAGGTTTTATCTGTGCTGGCAACTTAACTCAAGTGCTATTTCCCTTAGAAAGCCTTTGTTGACTCTCGGTGAGATTGTATTCTTCCACCCCAGGACTGGTTCAGTTTGATTTTCAACCCCACCACAGAACAGAGTAATTGCTGATTTGCTTGCCATCTCCGTGAATCTGAAAACCAGTGACATTAGTGGAGAACAATAGCAATAAGACCACGCCCACTTATTTTCCACCATGCCCTTAACTACCCTGCAAGGTCTTGTCTTAGCCACATTGTGCCAACTGAGAAGCCAATGCTTAGTCTTTGAAAATCTCCATTGACCTTTGTCTCAGTCTGTTCTGTGAAGAAATTTCTTCCAGAAAGAAATTTCTTCGTTTTAAGGAATTTTGGAACTGGGAAGTCCAAGGGCCTGGTGTCACATCTGTCGAGGACCAGTGTGTTGATCTCATGGTAGAAGGCAGAAGGGGAAGAGAGTGGGAGGGAGAGTAGAGAGGTGCCAGACTTGCTTTTTTAACACGCCCCTCTTGTAATGACTCCGTCTACTGGTAACACCAGAGGTCACCTCTGTCGAAAGGCACCATGGGGCTGGGCTGTTCATGCCACGCAAACGTGGAAGGCCACATCCAAATCACAGCAGACACCAGTGAGGCTACAACTTGCCACAGAGAGTCAAATAGCTTTCCTAAGCTTGCCCACCCATTTAGGAAGTTGGGAGCCAGTTTCCTAGCGAAGGCCTAGCAGATGATGCGCGGGTGCTCTCGTCCCTGTCCTCTCTCTCCTTGGTACATAGGAACAAAGGCCAAGCCAACTTTAGTACAGGCCTGGGAGCAGCTCCTGCTTCTCCTTCTTCTGCTAAACCAAACCCTGCTATGACGGTGCTACTTGGAGATGCTATGTTTACATCTCCCAGTCTTTCCTGCCTCCTCCTAAATAGCTTAGTGTGTGTTAGAAAGATCCCCAAAATAAACAGTGCCTGCAATAAAACTTCCCTGGGAATCTTTCTTTGAGGGCAATGGACTGTAGGGGTTTCAAATTGTTGCAATGTCTAGGGTTCATTTTTCTGCTCTGGGAGTGGAATGTATGGCTTACACAAACACAATTAAATGCAAATTACCCGTGGAAAGGCAGCCACTGGCCATCTTTTAGTGTGGAGAAAGATACAGTTTTGTGGGGCTAAAACATATCTGGGAAAAAAAAAAAAGGAAGAAATGGCTCAGGCCTTTTCCTTTGTAAATGTTCATTTAAAACACTAAATTCCCAAGGAAGTTGATGTTTTATTTGTTTATTTTTTTGATTTGTGAGTGTCACAGAGCGTGAAATCTTATTTTAAAGGCTCTATTCTTTCTTGAAAAATCTGCCTATGATTCGCATTCTCCGATTCCACATTTGGAAACTCGATGCAGCTTCTACCTCTTTGGGGCATTTTTGAGTTCTCTAAAATATGCTGTTTAAGATTTTTCTTTCCTGCTAAAGATTGTTCAGGGACAGAGTGCAGGCAATTTGTTGTGACTCCTAATGAGTTGATTTATTCGGTGATTGTTGAAAGCGGCCTCCACATTTTAAACATAGCATACTTCTGTACTTAATACACATGCCGCACCGTCATCTCCATGTAACTGGTGCCGGTCATTTGAATAGAACACCAGATGGAAATCACTTCCCCCACTATTCATTTCCCATCACCTAAATGTGAGCAGCAAAATGGGAAGCCATTTCCCATGGCTTCCCAAACAATAATAATGATAACAACAGGCTGAGACTATCCTGCCAGATACCTTCAGATGGCATGGCATCATAATGGCCGTAACTGCTATAATAGGCCTGTTTTACAGATGGCAGCCGAGCCAGATCAAACCCTTCATTAGTCCTTCTAAAAACTGTCATATACTTTCTCCTCTTTATGGTTCAAAGCACAAAAGGCTCTTTGTGCCTTTAGAGACTGCTGCAATTTCAAATAAAAGGAGCAGCACATTAGCTGCTATTATGCATGAGCCGTATCATCAGCATAAAAATGAATTTGTAATATTTTGCCACATGTGATGTATTATTGCTGGGCTATGTAAACAATCCTGGGTCTGAAATTGAGCCTCAGGGACTCCCTTTACAACTGACAAATTGAGAAACAAGGCCATCAACTCTCACACATTGCATCCGCTGAGTTAAATAACTCGGCCAAGATCCATTTCCAGCCCAGTCTGAGATAATCTCTGTCCTGTAATAATAAATCATAGTCAAGGGCGTCGGGTGCCCCAGGCAGATCTATAAACCTGTAAACACTGCTATGCTACACAATTCTGATCTTTCACAAAAGCTCAAGCCAAGCCATTCATGGGTTTAATCTCGGCATTGGTCAGAATTACATTCATGGCTCCTGGCTGCCCAGCCCAAACAGCCGTGTTGCTCTTTGGAAGGAGATCAAGGTTGCAGCCTCTCTTTTTGTTGATTCTTCAATTTTCTAAGCTGGAGGATTCAGTGAGAGTTGGTATCTGACTGGGATCAGGCCACTGATAGGGAGGGGTGGGGTGGGGGATATGTGGGCAGCGTTATTTGTTCCCGAGGAAGGAAGCAGAGCAAGCTTGCATGGTAAGCTGGGTTGC
Organism: Peromyscus nudipes; assembly: GCA_902168325.1. Classification (NCBI taxonomy): domain Eukaryota; kingdom Metazoa; phylum Chordata; class Mammalia; order Rodentia; family Cricetidae; genus Peromyscus; species Peromyscus nudipes. The sequence goes on from CABHPH010160844.1 coordinate 24,062, forward strand.
TGAGCAAATGACCCCATTGTTACTGGACCGCAAGTGAAGGTTTGGGGGGAAAAAAGGCCCTGGGAATGGTGAAGCTGTGTGGGTCTGGGTTTCTGCATTTTGCTTTGGTAGCATGTGTATCCACTGTCCAGGGTTTAATCGTTTGCTAGGTACCTGTGTTGGGCACAGTAGGATTAACATCCACCCTTATAAGGTTGATACTTACACCAATTCCACTTGACTTACCAGGGGATTGCATCCTGGTGAATCCATCATGAACTGAGAATACTGTGAGTGGAGAAGGCGTTTAATCCACCTAACCTGTGGGTCATTTGTATGTGACCGAGAACTGTCTGCTCAAGTTGACTAGTAGGCACTTCTCAGTCTGTATGTAATTCCTCGACCTACCCAAATGTTCACAGCAGTTCAACTCTTCTTGAGGTTTTGCTTAGCTGAGGACTTCACTGCACACATGCTGAAGGGCCAGGAACTGGGGAGGTTGACTGGTAGAAGAGACCAAGGAGGGAATTTGGAGTTTGGTATGAGATATACAACTCCTTATATGATTAATCCTGGACAAAGAAAGAATTAGCATTTGTTAAACACATACTAAATTCCAGTCATCACACTGTCTGTCTGGGACACATTATTTTATTTATTCTCCCCAGTAATCCTATTGGATGTTACAACCCTTCTTAAACAGGGAGCAAACCAAAAGAGAGAGAGGCTGAGCAACTTGTCCAGACTCACATAGCCAGTTGACTGTCAGAGCTGAGATACGAAGTCCTGTGACTGTGGACCCATGCATTTTCTCCTGTGCCCCACTATTTCCAAAAGTGCTATCTTAAATGAATAGGTCACCTTTGTCTTTTGTGCCAAATTTAGATGATTAGTAGTATGCCTGGAATGCTATGTTGAGAAAGATTCTGATTGGGCAAGATTTCTGGCTGATTAATGATGTCTGCCATGTGTGCTGCTGCGGAGGATGATAGAACACTGGCTGGGCATTCTTATTGGTCAAGATTCTCTGGTTGATTAATGATGTCTGCCAGAGGCTGGGGAGGAGGGCAGGACAGGGCTGTTCATTTGTGGGCTCCTCTTCAGGTCACTAGGAGACGGAGGCCCTCTCCAAGCAGAATTGTGTCTGTGTGAACCTTGTGCTGAGCAGCAATGTGGACTTGCCTCTGACCTCATTGTTATGAACTGGTAGTAGTGTTTTATACACATTCTACTGGGAAGAGTTCCATCAAAAGAATGTCTCCCAGTTGCCACATTAGAAACTAGGAAGTGACCAGTCAGCATGTTCAGTAATCATATTCTCAGATAGCAAGCACATTGCAAGGCACTTTTCTCTCAAACATGCTGCTTAGAGAACAGTTATTTCATGTTTTCCTTGTTGGTGGAATGAAGCACCAAAGAAGCCTAAGTGTTATAGCTGGTGTCCCCACTCTGATAGCATGGTGGGCTGCTCGCTGCTGAGATGTCCCTTTCAAACACTAACTTGTACCCAAACAATGCCAGGACTTTAGCACTCACTGGGAAAAACAGACTGTTCTTGTTCCAATGAAAGCATCAAAGGTCTCGTATGATTATTTGGCAATAGCAGAAGAGATTAGAACTCATGACATTAATCAGTTTTAACAATTAGAATACACTTCCTCCCAGATTCAAATTTTAAGGTATCTATTAAAAACAAGCATGGTTTTAGAATACAAGACTTAGTTTTTGTTTCATTTCCAGTTGTCCTGAAACCCAGCAGTGCAGATGTGTCTGCAAGAGTTCAGCTGGTGAGACCAAATGTTGTGTAAAGCCTTGGAGACAAATTCAGTTCCAGCATGAGCTGGGGTTCACTACACTGCGGATGAGGATTAGTATAGGCTGTGACCCCTGAGTCCCCTACATGCTTCCACTGTAGGCCGAACACTCAATTCAAGGGCCAACAGCCCCCAACACCTTAGAAATCAAAACTTCAGGGTTCAGTTACAAAGCATGCTGTTTTGGTTTTGTTTTATTATTTTATTTTTGCTTGCTTTCACTGACACAAGGAAGACTTTCCCCCCTCTTGTTACAATAAGTTTAGAAGTGAAATCTTTATGGCAAAAAAATTTTTTTCCCCAATCATTATTTGCATATAAACTAACCCCAGAAGTCACCTAGTCACATCTACTCCCAATTTTACCCTTGTCCAAATTGCTTTCTAAGGAGGTGTCTTAAACCATTTATAGGTGTTAGAATAGCCCCAGAGAAGGGAAAGTTGTAATTATACCTGAAGAATCTCCAAGAAGCCCAGAGGAAGACGGTGCAGTCAGTGCAGATGTACTGGTTTCGGAGATTTTGTGTTAAACTCTGATTAACTGGCATTCAGAATGAAAAGGGTGGAAACTAGTGAAATTTGGTAAAAGGAAGAGAGGACTGAATCCAACTCCCTAGAAGGTGCTGGATGAGGCTGAGATGTAGCTCGATGTCTGCCAACTGCCAATCAAGTGCAATGCAGGATGGGAGTTCCATTTCCAGACAGAAAGTAGGGACGTTATTGAGCTCTGCAACTTCCTTTACTGGGCCTCATCTGGCCTGGATCTAGAGATCTTGGAGGAGATGATAAATCCAGCCCGTGACTTTGGCTGTAGTACAGTCCATCTCACCTTTTTGAATCAAGTCTCAGAGCAACTCAGAGCTTAATGCAAAGGAAGGTAATTCTTCTGACTGTGGAAAGTATTAGAAGGTGACACAGTTGACATGGATTGATTGTAAAGCCTCTCTAAGAACTGAATTAGGTTAGTTTTCTGCCTAAAATGGGAGATATGTAATGAGCCTGCTTGCTCCAGTTTCTACACATGCAAAATGGGAATTATGGTAGAACGCACCTCAAATGTGGCCTTGCACACAAAGTGGGTTGTGTAGATTATAGACTGAACCGCGGGATTTTAAATGGTCAGTGAATGGTAGTATAGATAGAGGTCTTCTGTCTTATCCCAGAGATGAGATAGTTTAGCCATTTGCCACGGAGTTCAAGAAGGCTCTCCATGTTACAAATTCACACCCCTGGGGATGATGAGCTGTGCACTCCACCATTTGTTTAGGGATTGGTGGTAGCTGGACTCTTTGTTTGGATGGTTCTTCAATTTTTAATGCTTTAAAGGAATGAACGATAGTGAACTGCCAAACCCATTGCCATAGTGAAATGCACTGTTCTGTGACAATGTCATGCTTCGGTTTTGTCATGCATGCTATCCTAAGCTTAACCAAACACCACAGTATAAAATGCACAGAGCAACAATATTATGACAACTTTCAATATGTGATACCACTTAACTTTCTACTAAGATGAGCTACAGAGAGGTAATGACCATTTGTCTTTTTTTTTCTTCCAGACAGGGCTTCTCTGTGTAGCCCTGGTTGTCCTGGAACTCACTCTGTAGACCAGGCTGATCTTGAACTCATAGAGAACTGCCTGTGTCTGCCTCCTGGGTGCTGGGATTAAAGGTGTGTGCCACCACCGCCTGGCTCACTTGTCTTTCTGTTTAACCAGTAAGGAAATGGAGGCAGAGAGAGCACGTGAGGGCAATGGCCAAGCCCACAGAGCCAATGTGTGCAGAACTAGAGTGTGAACCGAGTGTGAGGCCCCTGAGCTCTCAGCTGCTCTCCCCCTTCGCCACTTTCCAGTCTGCCATACTGAACTATAAGGCGTAATGACTGGCCTCAAACTTCAGGGTAGGAACCTGGAGAGGTAGGTGGTCATATGACCTGTTGGAACAGTTGCCTTGTGCTGTCTGCTTCTAGAGAGGGAGATTCTGTATGACTCAACCTTTCTCTGTGATCTTGGCTTGCTCTTTTAATTTTTTGATTCTAGCTGTCCCCTTACCTTTAAGAGAAATCATTAAAGCTCAACTCATCTTTCTTTGCTTACCCGCTCAATCAGGAGAATGAAAAGATAAGATCATCACTGTGCAGTGCAGCTTTATTGAGGAAGTTGCTGCTAGACCTGGTGGAATGGACAGGCCAATTTCTCTACAAGTGGTCTCAAGGGGAGTTGAGTGAGCTGAGGAGAGATCTTGAGTCTCAGAGGGATTGTCTGTAGGCCATCCACTGACTCTTTGGGGACTCACCACATTTCACACACGGGGAAACTGAGGCTTGGAAAAGGTAGATGACTGCCAAAGATCACCCAGAGGCTTTCTGCTTCATTATAACTATGCTTCACTGGGTCTTGGCCTTCCCCATTAAACGTAGACTTTTGTCCAGTGAATATTGTTTAGCTAAGTCAGTGGTTCCTAAATCACCACAAGCATCAGATTCACATGAGGAGTTATGAAAAGAACACTCTGGGCTCTGTCATGTAGCTCTGACTCAGTGGGGCCCAGGTGCCCTGGTGTGGGGTGGTGCTCAGGGGTAATGCTGCTGCTGGCCTTGGAGGGGACGCTGAGCTTAGAGGTGGTACATTTTCCCTTCTTGTCTGTGGAGTCTTCTGCCTTTTCTCACTGCTCCCTCCTCTAGTGGTCTGGGAACAAGGCACGGATCTCCCGTTTGCAGCCTGGCTCCCACAGGCAGCCCAAGGCAGACAGGTCAGTGAAGTATTAGTGGAAGATGTGAGCTTATATCCCGGTGAGGGCTCAGTGTAGAGCTCAGATTAGGGTGTTACTGGCCCAAATGCTTCTTAGGGCCTCTGGGAGTGAGCTGACGTCATCTGTGGGTGACTGGGTGGGGGGAAGAGATGACTGAACTACTAGGGGATTAACTAAACTGGTCAGAGACCAAATGGTCTGTTATCTGACACCAAGTCCTCTCCCTGAAGTCCCCCCGGGGGACCTTTGTGCTATAGGCAGGAGGGCAGAGGTACACTGGAGGCCTGTCCCCTGTCTCTGTATCTGGCAGCTGCTCAGCTCACAGAGTGACTGCCTCAGGCAGCTGTAGGTGGTCTGCTTAAGGGGCTTGGATTTATTTATTACCCCCAAACGCTTGGAACATGTGAGGTGCTGGTGCTCCAGTAACCTGTGACGAATGTACAACCAGGAGGAGAAGGCTGCCCGGAAGGGACAGAAGAAAGTACTTACTGACCCTGATATGTGCCAGGCAGCCTGGCGAGGTAGACATGCTTGTCCACAAGAAGGAACTGGGCCTGCGAGAGACCAGCTGCCTTACCCAGGCTCCCAGGCCTGTTAACACAGAGTCAGGGCAATCCAGAGCGACCTGACAACAGCTGTTGTCTCTCCGTTTAACAAAGCAAGGAAAAGGAGGTATACATGATAAGATAAAGCAGTTCCTAGAATACCAGGTGATATTCATCTGTTCTCTCTCTTTTTTTATTTTTTAAATGATTTTTAAATTATTATTATTTTTTATATTCCAACTGCAGCTTCCCCTCCCTCCTCCCCTTCCAGGTCCTCCCCACCACCTCCTCTCTAACCCCCCCCCCCCCCCATCCACTCCTCCTCAGCTTCTATTCAGAAAAGGGCAGGCCTCCCATGGATATAAATTAAACATGGCATGTCAAGTTGCAGTAAGACTAAGCACCACCCCTCGTATTAAGTCTGGACAAAGCAACACACTATGAGGAATAGGCTCCCAAAAGCCAGCAAAGGAGTCAGAGACAGACCCTGCTCTGTGGGGGTATTGTGTTCCCCAAAATATTGTGTACCTTAATAAATTTATCTGGGGTCAGAGAACAGGACAGCCACAATATGAAACAGAGGTTAGGCAGTGGTAGCATATGCCTTTAATCCTAGCATTCCAGAGACAGAAATCTCTTTGGATCTCTGTGAGTTCAAGGCCACATTGGAAACAGCCAGGCGTGGTGACCCACACCTTTAATCCCAGAAAGCACGCCTTCAATCCCAGGGAGTGGTGGTAGAAAGCAGAAAGGTATATAAGGCGTGAGGACCAGAAACTAGAGGCATTTTGCTCTGGAGAGGCCTTTGGCCTGGAGAAGCATGTGGCTGGTTAAGCTTTCAGGCTTCTAGCAGCAGTTCAGCTGAGACCCATTCTGGATGAGGGCTCGGGGCATCCAGTCTGAGGAAACAAGACCAGCTGAGGATCCAGCGAGGTGAGATAGCTGTGGCTTATTCTGTCTCTCTGACCTTCCAGTGTTCACCACAATACCTGGCCTCAGGTTTGATTTTATTAATAAGGACTCTCTAAGATTCTTGCTACACTGCTCCCACTGTTAGAAGTCCCACAAGAAGACCAAGCTACCCAACTATAACATATATGCAGAGGGCCTAGAATTATGGATATCTCTTTTCTCTTGCCACTGACATTTATTGCCTATGTGGGCTTGAATACTTCGCTTGTTCTTTTTATCCTTTAGGTAACGATAATATCTATCTTTCCTATCTCATTTGATCGTATCATATATAACTATAATGAAAGCAATCTACACATGGAGACAACACTGTGAGATAAAGATTACTGGAATTTTAGTTAAAAAACAAGTGAAAACAAAGCAGGGAGGTTCGACAGCTCTGGGGTGAGTGGGGTGGAGACACCTGTATGCCAGTGACCGATGGAGCAGTTTGTAAGTCAGTTTTAGCTTTTATCGGGGAAGTTTGAAAAAGCACCTTTTTCTTTTGCTTCTTTTGGTTGGTCCAGATACTTCGGGAAGGACGCACTGTGAGGAGGTGCCCCACAGTTAGGACAGTGAAAAGCAGAGTGAGTATCTGTAGGAAGCATCGTAAATACCAATTGAAGAAGAAGAAGCAGAGCATGGGGTCCTAGTCCTTCTGGCTTGGTCAGGGTAGAGGCTGATCTGTTTTCCCAAACAAAAGTCTCTCAGCTCTCCTCGTAGGTTAGACAGAGCTCCACGGTTCCATTTTCCTTTCTGTCAGTAGGGAATTTAAGTCATCTTCTTACTCTAGTTTCTCCGACTTGTGAAAATAAAATCAAAATAAAATGTAAAACTTGTAATTTCATCCCAGCCCAGAAGATGATAGAAGAAATCTCAGTTTCAGAGAACTGTCAACCAGCTGCTCCTGTGGTCCCCAGGTGTCATTCTGGCTCTTGATTGTAAATAGGAAAATAGAGGCAAGTTTCTTCTTCTTCTTCTTCTTCTTCTTCTTCTTCTTCTTCTTCTTCTTCTTCTTCTTCTTCTTCTTCTTCTTAACATTCACTCATCTTGAGCAAATTGTTGGCAGCCAAGGGCAAAGAACCAAGCTTTAAAATGCTTTGGTGACTAATTGGCCTTGAGCCTCCTAATCCCATAATATGCTTAGTGGTATCTTCCTTGAGCAGACTATCTAGCATCCGCCATTGGAAATCAGACCCAAGTCACATCAAGAGCAATACCTTTCATTGTCTATAGTCTGCAAAGCATTTTTCTGTCACATTATCACATAGCATTCTCACAATGCCCCTCTGAGGGAGAGAGATTCATCTTCAGTGTATAGAGAAGAAATAAACCTTGAAAATATTGCACTGTGGTAATGGCCAGTCTCAGCTTAAATTCAAGCTTTTACACCCTAAATATATCTTCACTGAATTCCTCTTTCCCTTTGTTATGTAAATTTGACTTGAGTTTTTCAATGTAGTGATTGGATTTTGTTGACAGTAGCTCATCCCTTACTGTAAACTATACAAAAATCAGTAAATAACATCAGAAGGACTCTACTGCCCAGTTAACATAATCACCTTTAACACCCTACCTGTGTGTTAAATCAGTGTCTGTCCACTTTGACTCCATTCAAGTTTCATATATAACTGTTCAGTTTTGTCCTCCCATAAATGCCTAATGCAGTATCTAGATTGACCTTTAAGTTGCTCTGAGGAGGTCTGTTACATGGATTGAAGTAGAGGCATCAACATAGGCATTCATAGGCAAGCATGGGGTATAAAAGAATTAGAAGAAATTGTTCTGACCCTTGAAATGCTTGCCGTATAAATATGACAAGGTTAGACTTTAATGTCCAAAGCAAGTTTTTTGGAACCACTAAGCAAAGCACAAGCAAATACCTAAGCCTGTAGTTATGCTGTAGAATGAGTATCTATCATGAGTACTCAGAAAGGATTGAACAGCATTAACGAGGACTAGTCACAGGCTAGTTCCTTGGAACACAACCTTTATTCACTTATTTTTTTGTTAATCTACAACCAAAAATACTTTATTGAGCCATGAATGTACACCTCAAGCATTCTATATGGATAAATCAAATCTTATTGGTTTTCACTATATTGGTTTTCACTGTAAAAATAGTGAAAACCAATGGATGATGAAGCATTACAAAAATAGAAACGCTCTGCTTCTGCAAAATAGAAAGAAAATAAACCAATAAGTGGCTAGACTTAACACATTACAGATTTAAAATACTAAAAAAGACTCTCTCACAAAGAGACTCTAAGGAACTCTGCTTGAGTGGTGACCTGAATTCCACCAACATCCAAAAACGTAGACAAGGTCGCAGTCCAGTTTGCTATTGCGGTACAAAGTCTGGATTTCAGGCGGTGTCTAAGTGCCCAGCAAAAAGAAAGCACGTTCAACACCCACTTGGCATGAGTGACCCTGTCCGAAAGAGTGGGAGGGTGTCTGTACAATACCCAACCTCCATTTGCTGATTTCCTTCCAAGAGTCAGTCATTTTTTCAGAAAATCCCCATGGCACCTGCAGGTAGAAAAGTGGACGACATCAGAGACTTTGTTTGCACAGTCCAAGACCCCAGTGAGTCTTCCACGAGATTCTGCAGAGTCAGATCATCTGTCATTGACACAGACTCAAGGCTCTGGGGTGGAGCCCCTCGGGAGAGGGAGACTGTTTGGTGCTCGGTGAGCTCAAAACATACTGGTCTCTCTGCTCCGCTCAGGCCCAGGACGCTTCTTTCTATCCAGGGAGGTATTAGGAGATGCAGGACAGGGTGGCCTGGTCTCTTGGCCCCTTGGCCTGGGTCTTGGGAAGGGAGAGGAGAGGAGAAGGGAGGAGAGGAGGTGGGCAGTGGCCTAGGGCCATGGAGGAGTAGGCATGGAGCCAGGTGTATCTGGGAAGCCAGAGCTGCGCAGCCAAGATGGAACTGACTGTGTCAAGTGCCCAGTGTAGAGCTGCCCTGGCATGCGCCAGCTGCCGTGTGAGCCAGGCATGCTGCAAGAAGGTGAGCTCCGTGCTGCTCGAGGGCACACGCAGGAAGGCCCCTCCGGGGGCCTGCAGGTCTTCCAGGGCCACTTCCAAGGCATCCATGCGGGTAATGACTCTGGACAGTGGTGAGAGCGCGCTGGATGAGCCGGCTTCTGGAGAACGTTGTCTGCGCCTCTTGGGGGTGTTGTTTTTCCATTGTACAATTTTGGCTCCTTTGTCAAAAATCAGGTGTTTATAGGTGAATGGATTTATGTCAGGGTCTTTCCTTTGATTCCACTGATCCATGTGGTACCAAGCTGTTTTTACTATTATATATCTATAGTAGACCTTGAAGTCAGGGATAGTGATGCCTCCGGAAGTTCCTTTATTGTACAGGATTGTTTTAGCTATCCTGTGTTTTTTTGTTTTTCCATATAAAGTTGAGTAATGTTCTTTTGAGGTCTGTGAAGAATTGTGTTGGGATTTTGATGGGGATTACATTGAATCTCTAGATTGCTTTTGGTAAGACTGCCATTTTTACTATGTTAATCCTACCTATCCAAGAGCATGGGAGATCTTTCCATTTTCTGACATCTTCTTCAAAGACTTAAAGATCGTGTCATGCAGGTCTTTCACTTGCTTAGTTAGAGTTACCAATTTAATATTATTTGTGGCTATTGTAAAGGGTGTTGTTTCTCTGATTTCTTTCTGAGCCCATTTATCATTTGTATATATGAGGGTTACTGATTTTTTTTTTTTTAGTTAATCTTGTATCCTGCCACATTACTGAAGGTATTTATCAGGTATAGGAGTTCCTGGGTAGAATTTTTGGGGTAACTTATGTATGCTATCATATCATCTGTAAATAGCAAAAGCTTGACTTCTTCCTTTCTAATTTGTATCCCCTTGTTATCCTTTTGTTGCTCTAGCTAGAACTTTGAATACTATATTGATTAGCTATGGAGAAAGTGGACAGTCTTGTCTTGTATCTGATTTTAGCGGAATTGCTTTGAGTTTCTCTCCATTTAATTTGATGTTGGCCGTCAGCTTGCTGTATATTGCTTTTATTATGTTTAGGAATGTTCCTTGTATCCCTGATCTCTCCAACACCTTTATCACGAAGGGGTGTTGGATTTTGTCAAAGGTTTTTCCAGCACCTAATGAGATGATCATGTGGTTGTTTTCTTTCAGTTTGTTTATATGGTGAATTATATTGACAGATTTTTGTGTGTTGACCCATCCCTGCATCTCTGGGATGAAGCCTACTTGATCATGGTGGATGATTTTTTTTTGATGAGTTCTTGGATTTGGTTTGCCAGTATTTTATTGAGTATTTTTGCATCAATGTTTATGAGGGAGATTGGCCTGTAATTGTCTTTCTTTGTTGCATCTTTGTGTGGTTTTGGTATCAAGGTAACTGTAACCTCATAAAAAGAGTTTGGCAGTGTTCCTTCTGTTTCTATGGTGTGGAACAATGTGAGGAGTACTGGTATTAGCTCTTCTTTGGAATTCTGCTAGAATTCTGTGCTGAAACCATCTGCCTTGGGTTTTTTTTGTTTTTGTTTTTGTTTTTTTACTTTTAATAACTGTTCTATTTCCTTAGGGGTTATAGATCTATTTAAATTGTTTATCTGTTCTTGATTTAATTTTGGTATGTGGTACCTATCCAGAAAATTGTTCATTTCTTTTAGATTTTCCAGTTTTGTGGAGTACAGGTTTTTGAAGTATGAACTAATGATTCTCTGGATTTCTTCAGTGTCTGTTGTTATGTCTCCCTTTTCATTTCTGATTTTGTTAATTTGGATATTCTGTTTCTGCTTTTTGGTTAATTTGGATAAGGGTTTGTCTATCTTGTTGATTTTTCTCAAAGAACTAACTCTGTTTCATTGATTCTTTGTATTGTTCTCTTTGTTTATATTTTATTGATTTCAATCCTCAATTTGATTATTTTCTGGCGTCTACTCCAGACGTGAGTTTGCTTCCTTTTGTTCTAGAGCTTCCAGGTGTGCTGTTAAGTCGCTAGTCTGAGATTTCTCCAACTTCTTTTTGTGGGTACTTAGAGCTGTGAACTTTGCTCTCAGCACTGATTTCATATGTCCCATAAGTCTGGGTTGCTGTGCATTCGTTTTCATTGAATTCTAGGAAGTCTTTAATTTCTTTCTTTATTTCTTCCTTGACCCAGTAGTGATGATTCATCTGAGCATTGTTCAGTTTCCATGAATTTGTAGACTTTCTGTAATTTGTGTTGTTGTTGAATTCTAACTTTATGTCCTGGTGATCCAAAAAGATACAGGAGGTTATTCCAATTTTTTTTTTGTATCTGTTGAGATTTGCTTTGTGAGTGAGTATGTGCTCAGTTTTAGGGAAGGTTCCATGAGGTGCTGAGAAGAAGGTATATTCTTTTGTGTTTGGGTGGAAAGTTCTGTGGATGTCTAAGTCCATTTGAGTCATAACATCTGTTAGATCCCTTATTTCTCTGTTGAGTTTCTGTCTGGCAGACCTGTCCATTGGTGAGAGTGGGGTGTTGAAGTCTAGCACTATTAGTGTGTGAGGTTTGATGTATGATTTGAGCTTTAGTAATGTTTCTTTTACAAATGTGGGTGCCCTGTATTTGGGGCATAAATGTTCAGAATTGAGACTTTATCTTGATGGATTTTTTCCTGTGATGAATATGAAATGACCTTCTCCATCTCTTTTGATTAATTTTAGCTTGAAGTCTATTTTATTAGATATTAGGATAGCTACACCAACTTGTTTCTTAGGTCCATTTGATTGGAAAATCTTTTCCCAACCCTTTACTCTGAGGTAATACCTGTCTTTGGAGTTGAGGTGTGTTTCTTGTATGCAGTAGAAGGATGGATCCTGTTTTTGTATCCATTTTGTTAGCCTGTGTCTTTTTTATAGGTGAATTGAGTTCATTGATATTAAGAGATATTAATGACCAGTGATTCTTAATTCCTGTTATTTTTTGGTTTTGTTGGTGGTGATAGTGTGTGTGTGTGTTTTCCTTCTTTATTTAGGATTTGTTGGTGTGAGATTATCTATTGCCTGTGTTTTTGTGGGTGTAGCTAACTTCCTTGGGTTGGAGTTTCCCTTCCAGTGCTTTCTGTAGGAATGGATTTGTGGATAGGTATTGTTTAAACCTGGTTTTGTATGGATTATCTTGTTTTCTCCGTCTATGGTGATTGAAATTTTGCTAGCTATAGCAGTGTAGGCTGGCTTCAGTGGTCTCTCTGTGTCTGCAAAGTGTCTATGCAGGGCTTTCTGTCTTTCAGAGTCTCCATTGAGAAGTCTGGTGTAATTCTGATAGGTCTGCCTTCATATGTTATTTGGTCTTTTTTCTTTGCAGCTCTTAATATTCTTTCTTTATTCTGTATGTTTAGTGTTTTGACTAGTGTGTGATGAGAGGACTTTTTTTTTTTTTTTTTTTTTTTTGCCCAGCCTATTTGGTGTTCTGTAAGCTTCTTGTACCTTCATAGGCATGTCTTTCTTTAGGTTGGGAAAGTGTTCTTCTATGATTTTGTTGAATATATTTTCTGTGCCTTTGAGATGGAATTCTTCCCCTCTTCTTTCCCTATTTTTCTTAGGTTTGGTCTTTTCATGGTGCCCCAGATTTCCTGGATGTTTTGTGCTAAGAATTTGTTGGATTTAACATTTCCTTTGACCAATGAATCTATTTCCTCTATTGTATCTTCAATGCCTGAGATTCTCTCTTCCACTTCTTGTATTCTGTTGGTTATGCTTGCATCTGTAGTTCCTGTTTGTTTACCCAGATTTTCCATTTCCAAAATTCCCTCAGTTTGTGTTTTCTTTTTTTGCCTCTATTTCAATTTTCAAGTCTTTGACAGCTTTCTTCACCTGTTTGATTGTCTTTTCTTGGCTTTTTAAAAGAGATTTATTGATTTCTTCCAATTTTTTGTTTGTCTTTTCCTCGATTTCTTTAAGGGAATTTTTCGTTTCCTCTTTAAGAGCCTCTATCATCTTCATAAAGTTATTTTTAAGGTCATTTTATTTTGCTTCATGTGCTTTGGGATGTTCTTGCTGTTGTAGAATCACTAGATTCTGATGGTGCCATATTGCTCTTTATATTGTTGAATGTATTCTTACATTGCCATTTACCCATGTGGGTTTGGGATAATTATAGGAACAGGCGTTGATTCTTGTGATGTCTTTGCTGAATGGGTCTTTTGTTCCTTTATTGTCCATTTCTTTATTGTCGTTTGGCCTAAATGGTCAAGGGTTCTAGCGATTGGCTGGTTGTCAGGTCCAGTAGTGTTGTCTCAGCTGAGATTTGTGGGGGTTTGGGTGCTTAGATTCAGTGTATTGTCCAGTTCTTTTGGCTGCTGTGGGCTTTACTAGTGCCTATGGGCTCTGGTCTTCCAACTGGTGTGGGTTGTGCCTCTGCCTATGGAGTCTGTTCTTCCAACTGGTGTAGGTTTTGCCTGTGCCTGTTCTTCAAACTGTGTGAGTGGTCTGCTGATGTTGCTGGAGAGGGCTGTTCATAGGGAGGCTGCTCTTCTTCCAATTGGTGCAGGTGGTGCTTGTGCCACTAGGGGCTGCTAACTTTGTAGGGGATGGTTGGCCACGGGGAGGATGTTGTGCTTGGTAGGTTTGGGCAGCAGTGTGGGTCTTGTAGCTTATGGGGTTCAATGGATGGCAGAGGTGGTGGAGCGGCCTGCCCACAGGATGCTTACCTGCTGGCTGACTACTGGGGCCCCTTTATTGATTTTTTTTTAAAGGAAATGATTTTTGTGGTTAGCAGACAGGTATATGGATGTCTCTGGTCTTTTTCAAAATGATAAACCACCAAGGAATAGCTGTGTCTATATTGCATGAAAAACTGAGATTGCTTCTGCTTAACAATTTCCCTTTTTTGCTTACGTCTCTGGGGTGACAGAATGTACCTAGTGGATTCAAGAACCTTGTTCTCATAATCTATTTATTAAAAATATAAATGTGCTCTCGTGTTTCTGAAGAGCAATACTTTCTAATCACTCGGGGAAATACAAAAGGAAATGAAAAAGGCCACTTCACTGTTTAAGCCTTGGGAAAAAGAAACGCTGTGAGCTAAATAATTTACAGATTAAATATCCGAGTGTTAAGGAAGAGGTCACCTTTGCTGCTTTTAGCTGAAAAATTTACAGATTTACTTAGCTCTTGAAGTCCTGCAGTGACACTTGGGAACAAGCTTTGCCATTGATAAGTGATACTGTAGTGAGCGATAGAGGCGGGAACAATAGTGTGAGTTTGGCCAAATAACTTACTGTTTGGCCAATGTTTATTTAACAGATAAAGAAGCCAAGTGACATTTTCCATCAGGGTGTTGTGCAAGGCCACAAGAGTAACAGCTCCAAGATCTAGCACAGAAAATGAGAAATTATCAAGGAAATTGTGCTGTCAATTAGAAAAGGCTGTCCAACACAGCTGAATCCCTTTGCTACTTTTTTTTTTTTTTGGTTTTTTTTTTTTTGTTTGTTTGTTTGTTTGTTTTTCAAGACAGGGTTTCTCTGTGTAGCTTTGCGCCTTTCCTGGAACTCGCTTTGGAGACCAGGCTGGCCTTGAACTCACAGAGATCCACCTGGCTCTGCCTCCCGAGTGCTGGGATTAAAGGCGTGCGCCACCACCGCCTGGCCCCTTTGCTACTTTTGCCTATAGTTTTCATGACCTAGTGAAAAGTGACCTTAGAGTCAGATCTGTGCCCAAATCTCTATTCTGCTCCCTCCTGGGTACGGGGCTTTAGAGGTGGTACTTAACCTTTACAAACTTAGGTCCTTACCTTGTCAATGGAGTTAATAATAGGTATAGCTTGGGGGCAGATGAGAGGAAGATTTTAAGAGAATAACTAAACTGTGAGACAGAGACAGCCATGAGGAGAGTTGGGGCTGAAGGACTGCAAGCAGAAGAAATGCCACGCACGGCATGGGCAACATCCCTGAGTAGGAAACAATCAGGGGGTGGATGCAGTCAGTGGTCTCAGGGGTGAACAGTGAGAGACAAACCAGCAAGGCAAAAAGGCCAGTGGCTGGAGATGTGGTGGAAGTCAGCAAGGACTCTTCTACCAGCTTGAGCTTTGTTCTCAGTACAGCTCCATCCAACAACTGTCAGCTGTCTGTCCTCCCCATCACAAGCTTTCCCAGGGCTTTAACAGTGAGAATCTGTCATCTATTCCAGCCACTCCAGAGACCGTATGCTCCAAGGACCAGGGAACAAGTGCCAAGGAGGCAGGACATATATCTGACAGTGAACGGGAGCTTGAGACACCTGCAGGGGTGGACAAGTTCTGCCTGTGCCCACAGGCTCCTCCTTTACTAGATAAAAATGAAAAGAAGATCAGCCTAGACTTGGTGTCACGCTGACCGGGCGAGAGGTTTAAGAGCTGATGTGCGGATAGCTGTGTTTCCGAGGAAGGGCCCTGGATATTTCTGGTGTAACCACTCAACTCTTTACAGTTACGTGTAATATAATGATTTTATCCAGGTTTTGCTCATGAGAAAACCTGAATAAGTTTGTCACTAAGAAAGTGACACATGAGTTACTATTCTGGAAAGCAACTTAGTTTTATTCTGTTAAGTTGAATTTTTACATGCTCTTGTAAAGGTCACGAACACAAATGTTTAATAGTATTGTGCCCAGTAGTGAGGAATTGGAAATAGCCCCCATGCCCATTCTCAGGAAAACAAGGGGCTTATGGTACAAGCACACACAAGAGAATATCACACAATGAACTGCAGCAATCTGCAGTTACCCCATGATATAGTGTCCTACTGATCATTAAATGAAGAGGTTCAATAACATCTAAGAAACAAGGGAATAACCCCTTGGTAAATGATTTAGCACATAGGCTCAAACTCTCTAAAGCAAAGCGACGATGGTTTGGATTCTGGGTCCTAGTTGCTTCCATGTGGGAGATAGGAGAAAGGGGAGCAGAGGGTGCTATCCTGCAAACACAGGTTGGTCCTGCTCCCACACTGAGCAGAAAAGTGGGTTCAAAGTACGCATGTCCCTATAACTGAATGGATGAACAGGTCAACAAGTGGATGAAAGAATGAAAATCTTTCACACTGGGACCGACAGTGACAGTGTAGTATGAATTAAAGAGAGTGCATAACTTAACCCTGAAAGTGTGCTGCAATTACTAAGCTCAGCATACAAATGCTTTACTTTTGAGCTTCAGCGTCTGCCTGCTAACGTTTGTTTCTCTATATGATGGTCATGGTGAAAAGCCTTGGCTCTCCAACCACAGGACGAAGAGAGTGTCAGAGAGGCCAGTAAGGGTGGGCTTGTCCGGCCCTTCCTCATGGCTCTTCCCTCTTAATTTTAGAGCATTTAGCTAAATGTTATATGGTTTTTTAGCAGACTGACCTGGCTGTAAGTTCAGCTCTGTGTCCTCCAGTGAATTGCTCAGCCTCTTTTCTCATCTGTAAAATGGAGATAATATCGGCTTCATGTCACGATTGTAAGAAGTTTCAATTGAGATCAAATTAATCAAAAGCCAACAGAGACCCAGGCAGTCAGTAAATGCTGGCTCTCCTTCCTTTCTTTCTCCAACTTCCTTTTTCATTCTATTGCCACTAGAGATTTAGCAATTTTTGGAAGCTAGAGAGAGGAAGCAGTAATTGTAAACAGCACCTGAAATGTGACTTGAGGTATTGAATTTTAAATGCAGGAAGTCCTATAAACAGCACTGAACTTGACAGTCAGGCATGTTGGTGCACACCTGTGAGCACATCAATTGGATGCTTGAGGCAGGAAGGTCACAGAATTCCAGGTCAGCCTGAGCTACATGGCAAGACCCTGAATCAAACAACGAAAAAACAACGACATAAACAAAAGCCCTCATGGGGTTAAGCCTGCCTCTCAATCTCTCTCACGTTTACACAGGAAATTGGCCTTGAAGGAGGGAGCATCATCACAATCAAATTAAAGCTCTGTGTGGTCCACACAAACCTGGTGTCTGATATTAAGTATGACAGCATGACGGAGTATTTCACGGGTGTATTCATTGTTCAGCTGAGCTCACCTCTAGAGGAATGGAAAAGATTTTCCCAATCTAAGCCAGCATGTCAGGATTGAGGAAGATGGGCTAACCGGGGCACTAGAGAATTGTAAAATTCACATGTGGGCCTTGTCTGTGAATCCAGTTCCTATAAACATGGCTATAATAACACACTTTTGCAAAGCTGACCTACTGAACACCTGCACATATTTCTAATTTCTATGGAATTGTTCTCTCAATAGATCCCATTTTCTCTTAAAAACCACACATGTACAAACACAAAACTTGATTTAAAGGAAACAGACACCTTAAGAATCTTAACTAGGAGAGTTGACCTTTGAATGTAATTTTACAAATTTGTATTATGCTCCCCAAGTGTTTGCAGGAGTCCTCAGACAGACGAATGAATGACAACCTCCTTCATGCACATCAGTGAACACAGATATTAGATGCAGAGGACAAACTCTATGAGACCTATGGGTGGGAGTGACTTGGCCCAAATCAAACTCTGCTTTTTCTCTTGTGGTGCCAGGCTGCAGCCAAATCTCTTCTTACCCCTGCAACTAGTATTGTTTTTTGTTTCTTTCCATTCGAGAGTAGCAGGCTTTGTAGTGTAGAGACTCGGGAAATCCCCTACCCCTGTGTAATCAGAACATATGTATGTTTGGTAGCACACACGCAGGGATATACGTAGACATACGCAGCCAGCTGCATGCAAGAGCTCAGGTTCACTGCAGAGCAGCAATGGAGTTCGAGAGAACAAAACACGCTGTCCAGGGCATGATTTTACATTGGGCTCAAGATAAGCTGGTATTTTGAAGTGACTTGGGTCATCTTTTGACCATCGTTTGTAAGATATTGGCCAAAGACAAAAGTGTTCCTTAAAGGGCTTTGTCTAGCACGGCAGACCCAGGGAGACAGAAGCAGATTGGTGGTGTGCTCCAGCTGAGGCAGAAGGGAGCCTATGGAGGACATTCTTATTCAAACAACCACAAACCACTTAAAAGAAATGATGTCCTTTGCAGGAAAATGGACAGAAGTACAGATCATATTGCTATGCAAAGTAAGCCAGACTTAGCAGATAAATATTGCATATTTTCTCTCCTATGTGGAATCTAGGTTTATCTTCATACTCTTAAATAGTAACCCAGGAGATTTTCTAACTCACCAAGTATCCCCAACTACCCTCAAACTCATGGTGTTCCTCCTTCTTCAACCCTCCAAGTGCTGGGATTATAACTGTGAGCCACCAAGCCCAGCTAGTTCTACAATGTTGACATAAAGGCAAAAAGTGGACCATTTTGGGAGATGGTAGTGGGTGAATGAACATGAGCAAAATGTAATGATATGTGTGTTTGGAGGTGCCGTAATGAAGCACATTATTTCATGTGCTAACTAAAAAACAATTTCTAAAATAGAAACTTAAAAAGAAGACTGTCAAGGTGTGGTCTGGGGGGAATCATGAGTACAGTGCACCCACAGGTACACTCTTTATTTGATCTTAGCTGAGACCTGGAAGGCATGCAGCATCTGTCCTGTAATCCTTGCCCCTGCTTACCTGCCCCAGTGTGGCTCAGTTTTGCCCCTGAGGTGATAGCCTGGAGACTCATCCGGATTTCTTCCTAAATTGCTTAGGTTAGAGGATTTAAAGCAGATCTTCCTCTTCTCTCTGCTGGAACCAACTGAAGCTCAGGAGGTCCTCGGCCTGTGCTAGGCAGTGTTTGTTCCCCACACCCATGCTAGACGCAGCAGGCTGACGCGGCTTGTGCAGCGCTGAGGCGTGGGATTCTCTTCTTCTGATGTCTTTGGCCAAAGTCTACCCCCACATTTTGATTTCATGTGTATTTCTCCTTCATGAGTAAGCCCTGTCAGTTCTGAGCTCAGGTCAAGAGGAAACCAGTTTATTCCACAAGTACACCTGCTTGTTTTATGTGTGCGTGGGATGAGAGAGGGCTCACACTATGGCGTACATGTGGAGGTGAGAGGTCAGCCTTTGAGACCTCTTCTACTGTGTGGGTCTCGGGGATCGAACTTGGATCATTAGATTTGGTAGCAGGTGTCTTTACACTTCATCCCACTCACCAGCCCTGTGTTTTGATTGGGGAAACTAGAAAGTTGGGTCCAAGTAACTCATTTTTGTTTATTTTTTCTTTTTAAATGAGCTCTTATGAAACATTACTGTACAGAAGGACGAGAGTGGTCTTTCTGGCATAAATTCCTTGAAAAATACCAATAATGAGTGCTATGACTTTCTGTATTGGAAAGTCTGAATCACTCTGAGGCCAGGCTCCTTGATGAAAATGTGAAATTAATTTTGTGCTAAATAAAACTTGAAAATGGTTTCAATTACAAGGAAGAAAAAATAAAATACAGACAGTAATTCCACTGTGTTATATTCTTTTTTCATTATTCTGCGTTTTTTTTAAGGAACCATAGACTCCAGCTATGGCTCCATCACTGTCATTGAGATGTTGAACAATGGGCAGGCAGGGGGTGGTACTCAGTGCAAATCTGTCGCCATGTGAAGAAAGTATGTGAAGTCTTGGGGTTGCAGAGAGGGGAGAAAGAAAGAAGCATTAGTGGAATATTCACTGTACGTTCTATATCTGCTCTTCCATTGAACACACATTGCTGTCTGATATCAATAATGCTGCCACTGCTGTCCATGGAGACTGGAGATTCAAAGCGATCTCATATGACACCCAAAGAAACACAACTTGTAACTGAAAGAGTGGGAATTCAGGCTCAAGCCTCCTTCCACTCCAAGGCCCATTTCCCCTCACAACCACACATCCTCTCACTAAAGAAATCCAGATACCTTCATCTGCCACAGTGAAGCCTTTTCTCTGGAAGTCCCTTCTCTTCAGGCTGGACCCACACCCCGAACTGCACATCAGTATCCTTACTGTGCCCACACTGAGCATGTTTGTATACACATAGGCATCTGTATAAACAGATAAAAGTGTATGTGTACACATGAATGCATATGTACCAGAAGTTGTACAATGATCTGAGTACCATGTAACTTCTTATTATCAGCTTTGAGGACAACTTTGTGGTGGAATTTCACGGTGGTCCTGGTGAGGCTTAAGAAGAAATGGCTTCACTGCTGTTCTTTAAATGTGATGCCACCTGGGGTCCTCACTTCTCCTACTCTGGCATAAAATGAATCCAAGTCACGATGGGAAATAGGAAAGATTTTCTTCACCCTAACATTTAATTCTGTTGCTGATCCAAAGAAATCATTTTTTAAGGAAGCCAGTTATTCCAAAATAAATTGGAAGCTTCTGTCGCTGAGTCAGAACAAAGATTCTTCATTGAATATGTGAAAGGTCCCTTCTTGCAGGCTTGAAAATTGATAAAAGATGGAAAAAAGTCACCAAAAAACAAACAAACCCCAAAACAACAACAAAACCCAAAAAATCAAAAGCCAACAGCAGACTAAAAGAAAAGAATTACAGGAAGTGGACAAGAGTTAGGACAAAGAGCTCAGATGGCCCCATACTGTCACAGCATGGACCGTCCTAAGTGTCTTGGAGCAGGTAAGGTTAATTAAGCACCTGATTTCCAGTTATCTAAGTTACTCAACGCACTCTCATCTATGTTCTCTGTGGAAGGATGGGGGGAAACAACATCTTCATCATCTTCAACAGTTTCCATGGTGTTGGGCACGATGATGGTTACTTTTTATTGTCAATGTGACATAACCTAGAGACACCTAGGGACCTCAACTGTGGAATTTCCTTCTTCAGGTTGGCCTGTGGGCATGTCTACAGGGCATCATCTTGGGCGTTGGTTGATATGGTGGCACCCATCCCACTGTGGATGGTACCATACCTGGTATGTGGTCCTGGGCTGTACAGAAAAAGCTAGCTAGGCATCAGTTAGTGAGCAGCTAGTAAGTCAGTGAACTGTTTCTCCATGATGTCTGTTCCAGGCTCACGCCTTGGATTCCTGCCCTGACTTCCCTCAGTGATGTACTGTGGCCTGGAAATGTAGGATGAAATGAACCCGTTCCTACCCAAGTTGTTTCTTTGTCAGAGTGTTTCATTAGAACAACAGAATGAAACTCAAGTAGGCACTATGTCAAGCATTTACATGTGACCTGATTTGACTTGGTCTTTCATTTTTCTGGTAATAAAATTGATTTTCTGCTGGAGCTGGGGTTTTTCTTTTCTTTTAGGTATATCTGCTTATGAATATTGATAGTGTTCTGAGAAGTACTAGCATACTAATAAGGGCTCCCAGAGGAAAAGAAGTAATAGGAGGTGTGTATTTATGTGATATATGGAGAATTATATTGGGGGTTTATTAGACTGACTTACACATGTAGAGGCTGGAGAGTCCAACAATGGGTGTCTGCTCATCGTGAGCCAACGAACCTGACTGACAGCTGCTCTCAGTGCAAGGGACTGGATGCTTCAGAGCGAGACTGACCAATGATGCAAGTTCAGTCCAAAGCTAAGGGCCCAGAAGCTCCCTGCAGAGTTGCAAGAATGACAGAGGAACAGGTGATGGAAGCAGCAATGGATATGTTGATTCAGGAAGAATGAGGCTTGCATGTCGGTCTGCCTAACTCCTTCCCTCTTTTTATCCTTGTGGACCCCCAGCAGCCACATCCAGGATGGCCCATTCCCTCCTCAGCTGCTGTCCCTCATGTCACTTGTCTATGGAA
This sequence comes from Peromyscus nudipes, assembly GCA_902168325.1. NCBI lineage: Eukaryota > Metazoa > Chordata > Mammalia > Rodentia > Cricetidae > Peromyscus > Peromyscus nudipes. Next base: position 45,743 of record CABHPH010160844.1, read on the forward strand.
ATGACCCTATAAGCTCACCCAGAAGTGTACGTTATTAATCTCCTAATCCTATCTCAATCTAATCAAGATGACAACCAACAGTAGTCCTCATAATCAGACATTAAGAGATTAGAGGAGGTCTGTGTCCATACACAGATGCTGGAGAAAATCAAAGCAAAACATTACATCACATGAAGAAATGTAATTTAGCATTTGCTGGGCAGGAGGATCCTAGACTGTGTAAGACAGGGGATGGGAGCTGAGCACTCACATGTATGCACTCATGACTCTCTTCTGACTTCGAGTTCCTGCTGCTGGACCCCACAACGTGATGGACTGTACCTTGAGCCGTGAGCTACAGGGTTGAACCCTTTCTCCTTTAAGTTGCTTGGGTCAGAGTGTTTTATCACAACATCAGGAAAAGACATGAAGACAGTCAACAATATTTGTTTTGCTCAGCAAGCTCACTGCTTTGAAACATAGAAAATGCTTGGCATGAATATTATGGGGGTAATGTTCCTGGTTGAATTTAAGGCCCATTCTGCAGGAGGAAACACATTCCCGGTAATGATAGTGCAAATCTAGCCCAGCACCCATGCTTGGAGAGCTCAGAGGACTCAGGGGTGAACCTGTTACTGCTCTTTTGCAAGGGATATATAGTATCAAACTGACCTCCAAATTCACAGCTTTCTACTAGATAAGTGTGGCTCTCAGACCTCATCAGGTGTGTGTGTGTGTGTGTGTAGCGTAATGCAGCTAACTCAGAGACTTACAACTGGTCAAAGTGCAGAGAATAAGTGTCAGTGAGTGCTGAGCCACTAATGGGACATGAAATCACATGCCCACCCCCAAGACTCTGGAGCCATCATGGAAGTAAAGGAAGAAACACTGTAAGAGCCAGAGGTCAGAGGTCAGAGGTCAGAGGGTACTGGAACAAAATAGTGTCTTCAGACATGACAGAACTGCTGTGCTCATGGCCTCGCAGCAGCTTTGGCTGTTTGCTCTTGACCAATACAAGAGTAAGCCGGTCAACACTCTGGCATGGAGTAAGAAGTTTGTGGGTCGCTACTCCTGCCTGAGGAGCTATGGTCAGAAGGCTTCTGGGGAAAGGAGAGTCAGTTTTCTTTAAGTGAGTGACTCCTGGGAGGTCAACCACACTGCAGTGCTTGGTCCCACACCCAGAAGTATGTGAGCAGCACAAACTGGAGTTGATGGATTATTTACAAAAAAGGGACGTGAAGTTGTGAGGCAGGTGGGAGTAGATCTGGGAAGAGTTAAGGGGAAGAGATGGGGTGAGTGTGATCAAAGTATAAAATCTCAAGTAATTAATAAAAGTATTTTTTAAAGGAAATGTTAGAGAGTCATGGTAATGACATAAATCTATTTGGGTTGGGCAAAGCTATAAGCTTTCAAAGACCTTTAAGATGAACGTAAACAATAATGATAACAAGTATTGTAAAGCTGGAGAGGAAAGGGAATCCTTTTACACTGTCGTAATCTAAACTGGCGGCAACCTCTACGGAAAACAGAATGGAGGACAAAATAGAACTAATGGGGTTGAGGAGATGGCTCAGAGTGGGAAGGGTTTGCTATGCAGTCCTGACACCAGAGTTCAGGTCCCTAGCTCCCGCATAAACCCCGGGGCAGCTGCGTGCATTTGCAAAGACAGGCAAATCCTGGCAACTCACCAGCCTGTCAGTCTAGCAAAAGGCCATCTCCAGGTTCTCAAAAAGTAAAGTGCAGAGTGATCGAGAAGGACAAAGCGGATGTCTGTCCCTCACAGGAATGAGTACTAGTGAGCACACAAATGAACACCACACACACGCGCGCACACACACACACACACACACACACACACACCTCCATTCACTATATGTTCTATTTCTAAAGTAACTGAAAGCAGTAACTCAAAGATAAGAAGCACAAACAAAATACAAGGAACTTGAAATTGATCAGAATTATTTGGTAATGAGCTATAGCGCATGGATACTTCATAACATCTTAATGCTTAGGGTTCATACATACGATTTCATCTGTTAATTAAAACATTAAAAAAACTAATTTGGAGATGCTCTGGCAGGTTGTCTCCACCTTGCTCACTTGAAAGGTGGAGGGTTCTTTGCTATTGTAAGCTGACTGGTGGAGCGGTTTTCCAAATGTGTTCCTTGGAAACTCTGAGCTCCTTACCTGATTCTTGGTGGACACCCCCTAGAGAGAAGGGTGGGGCTAATCTCAAGCATTTGCTTTCTCCTAACTCCCAGCACTTTAACCAGAACTAGCTGGTTTTTATTGATTTTGTTCCTTATTTGTTTTAGTCGGGAGCCGTTATATTGCAATGTACAGTTTTAAATCTAGGCTTTGGGAATCCAGTTCCAAAAGCTCCCCTCTCCGTGGAGAGCTTCCGCAAGGCTAAGGGTTTGGAATCTCACCCGAGGAGGTAAGGACTAGAATTTGGGGAAGCATATTTAACTTTCCAAGATTATGTCGGCTTTTGTGACTGGAACAGAACAGGACCCACTGTGAGCACGGAGCACACCGGCAGAGAGAACAAAGCCGAAGAGAGGCAGAACAAAGCGAGACTCCGCCGCACATCCAGACTGCA
>CABHPH010160845.1:0-33701 GCA_902168325.1 Peromyscus nudipes
ACTTCTTATTTGCTATAGCATGAGAGTGGCTACTCAAATACAGAATTATAGAAAATACCTTTCTAAGAAAGATGTTATGCATGGGTTTGCAGCTGCACCTGGCCAGACAGAGAAGTATAGCATTGCTATTCTTCAGACCTAAAGGAGCAGTGGCATGCTGTGGTCAAGGATTTTCAGGCATATCAACATGTCAATGCAGGAAAGACACACATATAGAGGAGCAGAGGGGTTGTTCCTATAAAATCCTGACACAGCCTTGATACGTTTTTCCACTCATTTCTGAATCTCCAGTTTCTAGTAATGTTTTTGTTATCTGATCAAGACTGAATGCAATGTAGATCCCTTTAATTAAAAACTCAGATTATTCATTAAGAGAGAAATAAATGGACTTGGCCTCTCTGGCAGTCAATAAAGGTCTTGAAGATCCTTCAAGCATGAGAGCATAGGGAGATTTTTGGTATCTGCTCAAAAATATAGGAAAGTGGAGCAGAGAACAGAGAGAAAGCATCCATCACAAGAGATGCAGAGAGAGAAACACAATGATATGATATTAATTTGATTTCAGGAAATCTCTTTCATACATTTAAACATGTTCCTCCCTATGGACAACATCAGAAGAAATGTTGTTTAAGGAATGAATGTCCAGGGGTCACAGGTGAACACTACCATTGTCACTTTTATGCTGACTGTAACTGACGTCCACTACCTATTCTCAGCACCATTTGACTTCTCTCCTGCTGTTTCACACGTTTTTTAGCTAGAGATTTTAATCATCCATAATTATGGCTGCTATCTTGCTTATATTGTGAAGAATTCTCCTGTGCTTTTCCATTATTCACTTCTAATAGGCACAGAGTGTTGTGGTGTAAACAAGTTTTTCAAGGGGGTAATCCTTTCCTGGGTAGTGTGATTATTTTATAAAGTAACTGTGATATAAGCATGATAACATGAATTCCAGTCTCCAGAATAATCCAGGCCTGACAGGGCATGCCATAACGCCAGTGCCAGGAAAGCAAGACTAGAGGATCCATAGAGTTTACTGGTCTGCTGTTAAGTCTGTGAGCTCCATGATCAGTGCGAAATCCTGTCTCAAAAAAAGCAAGGTAGTGATCTATTGAAGAAAAATGTGACATCTGCCTGTAACTTCTATAAACATCTGCGTACACACACGCAAACACACACACACACACACGCACGCACGCACGCACGCACGCACGCACGCACGCACGCACACAAGCACGCACTGTACTGTTAGTGAGGCAGTTTTTCTGGATTGGAATTCACATTGACAGAGACAGGTATAATCCCTCATCCTTCTATGCTACAATTCCATCCTCAGAAAGCTGGTAAAAAGTCATTCTTACATCACATGCTCTAGGCGTCATTCAAGGTAACCATATAGGAAAGCTTTTAAAGAATGAATTTATTTAGTCCACATATGAGTTCATCCTGTTCCTCTACTAACTAGAGTCGAGCTGCAACTGCCTATCCATCACTATTTGTATTTCAATTGCTGCACCTTCTCAGCTTCTCTTCAGTCTACACAGAAAGCTTTTGTCATCAGAGAAAACTCTCTGTCTTCTACCATCTTCTAGAAGGGACTATGGAGTAGGTTCATGTTATGTTAGGTTTTTCTTTCTCATTTACTGCACTCCACTTAGCAGTCCTCTATTAGACATGCCTATTTTTCAGGTCCCTCTCTGCAGCATCAATAAGAGCTCACCTCTCCTTCCTTCTTCCTCCTTCCTCTGCTGAGCAATCATGTCAGAATCACATCCATCCCCAGGCTGTGCAACTAAGAGTGTCTTGCTGCTCAACTAACCTGTGTTGGGTCTTTACCTCAATATACTGCCCATGATCAGTGTCAATGATTTGTCCATGCTTGAATAATTGTGAATATACTCAGGGCTGTTGACAAAAAGAGTTAGAAATGTTGAGAATTTCTTTATCACTTTGCCAGTGCTGGTCAATGACTTTTGTTGCATTTGCCTTTTTAAATAATACATGATTCATCATCTAATGCTGTAAAGATTTGCATGTGTGCATTCATTCATAAGTAAACAATGTTAAAGTCTCACACAATCTGAGGATGAGAATATAAATACAGCCCATCTTCACTGTCTGATACACTGAGACATTTCTAGACTATATGATTTTTAAATAAAGGATAAGTGAATTTTTACCCTTTGAAATTTAAATTGGATGCTTTTTCTCTTGACTTATTACTTTTATGAAGAGTTCAAGCTCAATGATAAATATAACAAGTCAAGAGGTCATACTTATTTTATATTTGTTAAATAATTTTATGTTTGCTCAATTCATAGAGCTGTTGGCTATCTCTTTGTGCTGTATTGCTTTTACCATGTTAGGCTATCATATTTTTTATCCAAGTTTCTTCACAGATTGTCGCCCTGGGTGGCATTCAATTTTGTCACTTCATTTGCTACATATTTTGAAATGATCAATTTTACTTCATATTTATGCTCTTTATTACATTAATTTATTTATTTAGCCATGTTTTACCACCCTTGCATCTTGGAATAACATTGACTAAATCACTGTGAATACCATTTATCTATGTTATTGTCATTTTTTTCAGTTTTATACATGTAACAATTCATTGTGATCATATTCACCCACTGTTACCCTCTCTCAGTCCGAACAACCCTGTTGATCTTCTTCCTGCCAACCAGTCTCTTTTCTACTTTTATGTCATTTTTTAAAATTTATTTACTTATTATGTATACAGTGTTTTGCCTACATGTATGCCTGCATTTCAGAATAGGGCACCAGATCTCATTATAGATGGTTGTAAGCCACCATGTGGTTGCTGGGAATTGAACTGAGGACCTCTGGAAGAGCAACCAGTGCTCTAAACTGCTGAGCCATCTCTCCAGTCCTCCTGTCATTTTTTAATGATCCACTGACTGTTCAATCTTTATGTCATTGTATGTTATTTTACTGTTTCTTTTGATGATCACATCTATTTTTGTTTAACATAATTTCTTTATTATATCTTAGGGAATTTCACATCATGCATCCTAATTCGCTCACATCCCAGGCCCTCCATATCCTACCATTACCCCTGCAGTGCCCCCAAAAAGAAAATCAATCAAACCAAACCAAGCAAACAAAAAAAAGGAAAAAAAAAATGTCTTAGTTCCTCCATCTTTCCAGCTTCTCCAACACTTCTTCATTCATCTTAGTAGCAATGGGTGCTGCAATGTGTCACACAGTAAACTCTTTTGTTCAAGCAGCTTTACTTGCAAATGTTGATTGCAAAGAGTCATTGGTTTGATTCAAAGCCTCTGGTTTCTGTTATACCATCATCAATGGATCCTCACTGAAAAACATCTTGGATATCCTGAGGCCACTGGGAGTCACTGAGATCTTGTGGGTATTGTTTCACAGGACCAGTCACTTCACCAGCTCCAGCAGGTCCTAGGTTGGGTAGACATTAGGGTGGGACAACCCCAGGCCTGGCTGTGGGCCTGGGTAGGTAGTTGAGCTGATCAGTCCAGACCACTTGGGCTACCCCTCAGGTGAGTGGCAGAGCCAGCTCCCCTACACCCATGATGAGAGGTTAGACAATCTCTCCAAAGTGTGGGGCCCAGCTCTGCCATTATAATCGGGGTGAGCTTTCTTACTGCAGTATCCAGTTAGGGGCAGATCCAGCTATATCATGGTCAGTGAATGATGGAGCTGGCTCAACATAGCTTTCTGATTTCATCAGGAATGTATCCTATGGCCCTCTGAGCGACACAGGCCACAGACATCAACACAGACCGCAGCTGAAGTGGGACCATGGAGCTAGACATGGCCCTTGGCAGCAGCTTGGGCCTGGGTAACATCCTGGCTTTGGGTGTTAGCACAGGACACCCAGATCAGGATGGCTCTGGTGGTGGTATGGTTCCTGAACGCCAGCAAGGCCATAGGTTACCGCCCCTATCGCAGGTTTTCATGTAACCTTTGGTGGCAACACAGACACTGGTTGTGGAGGGGGGACCATAAACCCAGATATGGTATTCAGCAGCAACAAGGTCTGGATGTCACAGTGAATCCAGATGGTGGTATAGGTCACTCACATCAGCATGACCCCAGTGGCAGCAGCATGACCCTCAGATAACAACATGGCCCGAGGTGTTGGCTCAGACCCAAGGAATCTGCATGCTCTCGTGGTGAAAGGATACATGGACATCTACAGAGACCCTGGATGTAGTAGGGCCACAGAGCCATACATGGCTCCCAGCAGCAGCCCTGGCCCAGACATCACCATGGCAACAGAAAGCAGAATATGCCACTTTGGTCTGTATTGCCCCAGATGTGGTATGGACCTTGGGCAACAACATAGTCCCAGGTGGTTGATCGGATCCCAGCAACTACACAGACCTTGGTTGCAGCAGAAGCCACAGACATTGACCCAGACCATGAATGTTGTGTTGTAGGGCCTTGGACCCAGATATGGCCCTCTCAACATCTCAGGCCTGGATGACACTATGGCTCTGGATGGCAGCACAGGCCACACAGATCAGTGTGGCTCTGGTGGTGGCACAACTCTTGGACACTTGCATGGCCACTGATAGCAGCCCAGATATTGGACAACTCCATGGCTCCTTGTAGCAATGAGTCCATGGGTGACTATACAGCCCCTGGCTGTGGTAGAACCATGGACCCAGACATAACCCCTGGCAGGAATCTGACCCAGATGCCACCATGACCCTGATTGGCAAGAAGGACTCCCACATCAGCCTACTCCTCACCACATTAACCTGTTCCATTCAACCTCATTCCATAGCACATGAACCATTCCTCTCCTTCTTCTCTGCCATTTCTCTACCACACACTTGCTTGTCATAATGGGACCCACCAGGCTGGCCTATGGGTGGCTTGCATACACCTGAGCTAGACAGCATCAGATGAGCCATGGAAGTCTTCCTGCCAATCCAGGTCTTGAAGACCCAGTCTGGTGTATGGGTGGCTTGCACAAACCTGAGCCATACAACATCAGTTGGGCTGTGGATTGTTTACCACTTCTAATGCTATTCTATTGTGAACTAATATTGCACAAAACATTGCAGTTTCCTTTACACTCATTAAGATTCCTTTATAACCTAAATATGTTATATTATAGAAAAATTCTGTAGGTTGCTGACAAGGATATGTATTCCATAGTTCTTTGGTGAACTGTTATGAATTATGTTTTAGTTAAGGTTTTATTGCTGAGAAAAGACTCCAAGACCATGGCAATTCTTATAAAGGAAAACATTTCATTGGGGCTGGCTTATAGGTTCAAAGGTTTAGTCCCTTATCCTCATGAGAGGAAGCATGGTTGCAGACAGGCAGACATGGTGTTAGAGAAGGAACGGGGAGTTCTACATCTGGATCCACAGAAAGCAGAAAGAAACTGAGACACATTATCTCCAACAACACTATACCTACTTCAGCAAGGTCACATCTCCTAATAGTGCCATTCCCCATGAATCTATGGCGTCATTTTCATTCAAATCTTCACATTCCACTTACTGAGACCCATAGACTTGTATCTTTATCATATGCAAAAAAATGAGTTTAGTCAAACCTCAAAAGTCCCTGTAGTCTGTGATAATCTCAAATTTGTTTTAAAGTCCAAAATATCTTCCAAGACCCATGTCAATCTCTTAACTGAAACTCCTGTGAAATCAAAATGAATAAGGAGATCACATACTGCCAACATATAATGGCACATGATATACATTACCATTCCAAAATGGAGGAAAGGGAGCATGGGGAGGCAAAACTGAATGAAAGCAAGACACAAAACAGGCTGGATAAACTCTAAATATTTCATCTCCATTTCCAATGTCAAAACACTCTTCAGATCTCCAACTCTGTTCAGCTTTGTGACTGTAACACACTTCTTTCTCTTGGGCTCATTCAACTTCCTGTTAGCAGCTTTCCTCAACAGATATCCCACAGCTACGACATCTCCAAAATCTTGAGATCTCCATGGCACTCCAGGCTGCACATTCACAGCTTCATATAATTGCCTCACTAGGCCTCCATGCAGGGCCACTCCTGAGACATGCCTGGCCTCAGATGCTTTCTGTTGTTGCAGAGGGAGATTCCATTACCTTGTATCCTTGACTCTAAAGCAGGAACCACATGGCCAAAGCTGACAAGTTCCACTGCTTGCTGTGGCAGTAACCTGGCACCCTCATTCAATTATACCTTACCACCTTTCTGTTTTTGATAGTTTCCTTTACTGCCTAAGCTTGGTTGTCCTGACTCTCGATATGTAGACTAGGCTGGCCTTGAATGCAGAGATCCTCCTGCCTCTGTCTCATGAGTGCTGAGATGAAAGGAACGTACCATTATGCTGGATCTAAGCCGTTATTTCATTCCTTTTCACAAGTTGGAAGCTTATCTGAGCATGGTCTTTTCCTGAGGTTAGCACACCCTTTATTCCTTTTAATAGCAGGTCTTTTGTTTTTCTGTTTATATCCTTGAACACAGGACTTAACTCCATTCCACTTCTTGATGCCAATTTTCTTCCTCAAATTCTACATTTTATAACTTTTTTTGATCAGCTTCTCCTTTTCATTTTAGTTCTGCATAATAGTGAACTCTAACAACCACAGGACAGAGTTGATATTAGTCTGTTTTGAGATTTTCTCGGCCAATGAAATTAATGCAAAACTCTTCAATTTAGGCTCAGGCATAATTTTTGGACAAGGGCAGAAAGCACCCATATTCTTCACCAAAATACCCCAAGAATAGTGTCTAGAGAACATACTAACATTGTTCTCCTCTGAACCCTCTTGAGCCAGGCCTCCACAATTCAAGTCACCCTCAGCAGCACTGTCTTCCAGTGACTAGAAAAACATTGACTAGCAAAACCAGTCACAATGGGAGCTGAAGATGAGTGGATCTCATTTTGTCTTCCAGTTTCCATTTCATGAAGATGAAATGCCCATTGGTGAACAATTGTACCAACAACTGACATGCTACCATCAGCAGCAAGCTCAATATGTTTAAGTCAACTGCTTACCTCCTACCAGTTTGATTGTTTTAAGCTGTTGGTGCCCCAGATGGTTTCCTGTATTAAAACCTTGGGCTCCTGTGGGAAGATCAAGGCTACAAGAATAAATGGTATAATCTTGGTGAACACAACTGAGTTAGTTGGGTCATTTTTTTCAAAGCTCTTTTGTGACATTAGTTTGTAAGGTCTTCTGGATGCTTTCCCTGTGCCTGGAGCTCTATCTCGACATTCTCAGATGATTTCTTTTACATGAAAGCCTCTATCTAGAACAAGAAGTTATCCAGAAGGATCTTGTGATGCAAAGCTTTCTATATGGATACTGTTCAGGCTAAGCTACCAATAGCACCATTGGCAGGTGTGGAAAAGAAAACCTGTTTTCTCTTCAAATGTCTTTGTGGCTTCAGGGGTGAGAAATAGAAGCCCATTAAGAATGGCTGTATGGTGAAATGGAGTGGAAAGAAAGCTCTAAATGATACTACCTGCCCAGCTATGCTGCTCTGTTTTCTAGACTGTTTGCATCTATGTACAAGATCTCAAGGCTCTTCTCAGGGTTTAGGACACAATTCCCAATCTGAGGTGCTCTGTAATTTCCTCTGCAGCACAGCCCAGGCTTTTCATGTCAGAGACCTGTGCTTTTGCGTGTAAGTACAAGTCACAACCAGAACATTTACTCCAAATTTTCAACTACCCTTGAACGTATGGTTCATTTGCTCATTTGTTATAGTTCTTAACTCTCCTCTGTAACCCTGTGGAGAACAGGGCACTGGTGACATAATCACAAACAGAAATGTACTTGATGTCATTCAAGGCTTCCCTGCCTTCTAGTTTTCAAATTTTAAAATGAAGACTCAGCCCTTCTAGCATAAGAAGTGTGACTGTTCCCATACAGTTCTTCATCCCGTTTTCTTCCTGACTCTCATTCATTATTCCATTTTCCCCATTTGGCAAACCCCTTACACTGACTGAGGGCAGCTATGGCTTGTGCCAGGATCTCCAATATTCCTACACAAGAGAAGGAACCTCAGACCTGGAACAGAAAGGCAGTTAGTTTCAGAATTCTGTCTCTTCTTGACACAGCATAAGATGCTTAGCAACTCTACTGGGACTCTCAGCTATCTCAATGCCACTAGAGGCAGTGGTCTGCAGATAGACTGAATAGCACAAACTGGATTTAAAAGAAGTCTAGCAGTTTAGGGTTTTAATAAATTACTTAATCTCTGGTCTGTTTCCCCCTCTTTGTGAACATGTGCCAGACATTCTCACATAGCCAGGTGGTCTTGACAGAAAATTTCATGTATTCATATCTCAATTTACTTTGCAGAAACACCAGTGGAATATTCTCAAGCATGGGTTCATCCACCGCAGCCTGGAGCACTGACAGCACAACAGTGAATGGAAGTTACTACACTGGAAACTTACACTGTGTCACCATGTACAAAATCTTCAGTATTCTTACTGTCATCATTAGCATGGTTGGGGTGGCAGGAAATGCCATAGTGCTGTGGCTTCTGGGCTTCCACATGCACAGGAATACCTTCTCAGTCTATGTACTCAACCTTGCTGGGGCTGACTTCCTCTTCCTCTGCTTTCAGACTGTGTTTTTCCTGAAACAAATTCTTCTTCTGTTCAATGTCAACTCCTTCTATTTTCCATTCTATCTCACCAATTTATCACTCACTGCTTACCTTGCAGGTTTATGTATGATTGCAGCCATCAGTGTTGAGCGATGCCTGTCTGTTTTGTGGCCCATCTGGTATCACTGTCAGAGACCAAGACACATGTCATCTGTCATGTGTGCCCTGCTCTGGGCCTTCTCTGTACTCTTAAGCCACATATTAGAGTTTGGTTGCAGTTCACAGCTTAGTGTTTTTGGATATTCTTTCTGTGGGACTGTTGCTCTTACCATTGTTGTATTTGTAACAGTACTATCTGTGATTCCTTGTGGATTTAACCTGGCTCTGTTTGTCAGGATCTTCTGTGGCTCACAGAGGATTCCTGTGACCAGGTTGTATGTGACCATTGCACTCACAGTGCTGTTCTTCTTACTCTTTGGTCTGCCCTTTGGTATCTATGGTATACTTGTCATTTCAAAAATGAAGTTGCCTACCATTTTCTCTTGCGATAGCAGTTATATTATAGCTTTCCTATCCTGTGTTAACAGCTGTGCCAACCCCATCATTTACTTCCTTGTTGGCTCCATTAGGCATTGCAGGTTCCAGAGGCGGACTCTGAAGATTCTTCTGCAGAGAGCCATGCAGGACACTCCTGAAGAAGAAGATGGAGAGACCGGTTCTTCAGGAATCCTGGAGAGAAAGAAACAGCCTTGTGTAGTAGTTGAGTGAGCCCTTGATCAGACACAGTTGCTTTGAGAATCAACTTGGCCTTTATCTGTGTGGGCCATTTTCACAACATTGTTCAACTGGTTGAGAAAATAGTCATTTTGTAGAAATTGGCTGAAATGGGAATTGTTAAATAGAAACTGACTGAAGCTCCCTAAAGCTGCCTTATGTGGACCTCACTACATGCCCTTATCATATAATCTTTTTAATCAAATCACTTGAGGCCAGGACAGCTCCCTCTATAGACAAAACCCTCCCTACAAAGAAGGCCCAAGGCAGTGCAGGGAAGGTCAGGATTTCTTCGGTCATTGAACATGATAAAGATTAAATGAATACTATATTTAATAGAAATGTCCCTATTTTTTTTACAAGTTGTTTTCTAAGTGGTAAGAGAAATTAATTGAAATTCCTACAGTTCCAGTTTCCTTCAATATCCTCACATTTTAGAATGAATGTATAATTTAAAAATGTTCCTTATATAATTTGCTTAGTAAATGAATATGCATCTTTAAGACTGCCTATTCTAAACCTCCATTCACACATTTGAGTCTAGAACTTCAAATATCTGCCATCTTCCTCACTGAAAGAATAAGATCAGGTTTTATACATCAACATCCAAGCACACTTGAAGGTGAAGAGAGACTGTCCCCAGTTTCCCCCTTCCCCAATGCCTTGGTTAGCATTCTATGGTCATGTCTTCCCTCTTTTTCCCTTGTCTTTGCCCTGACTCTCTCTCTCTGTGACTTGTCTAACCCCTCATGAAAAAATTTCTAATGAATGTCATTGAACTATTTCCTCCGGAATTGAACCTCTGTCATATTTGCATTATTCCAGGAGGACATGGCATCTGTAACTTGAATTTTGTGTGTTTACATTTTCTTTTTAAAAAGAGTTATGAGTATTGATGCTTGGTAGGATTGTTTAATTGTTTCCTTCCCTTGGCAGTTTGTATAAAATTTTCTGGAACCATGGAAGCCATACTGCCGGAAAGAGGTCGGCTCAAGTCGTCTGAGTCCTTCGTCCTAAATGTGAAGTGTCTTCAGCAACAGCAGCCTACCCTCAACTACTAAGAAATGATCAATGGTTACATCTATAATCCATATTGTTTTGGGAGTCACAGGGACTACCCTGACCAATCATTCAAAAAGAGGTTTCTCATGTCTGGAACTGGTTCTGTGGGGGTTATTGTCAATCCTAGTGGTTTAAATTCCTTTAAGATGTGTGTATGGGGCTAGAGAGATGGCTCAGCCGTTAAAGGCTAGGCTCACAACCAAAAATATAAGATGTGTGTATGAATATATATGTTTATATATAAATATATATGTAGTAAGTTTGTGTACATGCATATGTGTATACATGTATATATGTGCATGAATACATATACATATATACATACACATATGTATGTTCATGTATGTGTATAATTTCAAGGAAATATAAAATAATATGATTCCTTAAGGCCTTAACAAATAACCTTCCTATTATTTGTCCCTTGTCCCTCCTCTTTCTTCTGTATTGACCTTCCACCCTCTACCCTATTCACATCCCCTCCCCATTATTTCAATTCCCACTTCATATCATCTCTATCCTGCTCTTCACTCCCAATTCCCCTCCCCAACATAAGGACTCTTACTACTTTTCTGATTTGTGGTTATTCCATGTTGTATATGCACATCTGAGAATTTGGCGCCAGAAACTACAGATAGGAAAGACAGTGTGGTGTTTGTCTTTATGGACAGGACTCCATTTGCTAAAGAATTGAGACAAACAATTGATAAGTGAGTCTTCGTAAAACTAAAAAACTCCTGCACAACTAAATAAGCAATCAGCCAGGTAAAGAAGAAATCCACAGGATGGGAGAGAATCTTTTCCAGTTATACACTGGATGGCAGATTAATACTCAGAATATATAAAGAATTTTAAAAATGAAGAGTCAAAAACCAAATTATCATTTGAAAAATTGAGACCTAAACAGAGAGTTCTGAAGAGAATAAATAAAAATTGCTGATAAAATCTTGAAATGTCTTTATCATCCTAATCAATAAGAAGAATGCAAACTAAAACAACTTTGACATTTTATGTCACGCCAGGCATCATGTTTCAAATAAACAACAACAAAAAAAAGTAAACAAAAAATGTTATCTAGGTTTTGGAGAAAGCAGACCTCTCCCTCATTCGTTCTTGTTAGGAACGTGAACTGGTGTATGCTATGGGATGGTCTGTATGTCAAATTACTTTGATTGGTCAATAAATAAAACACTGATTGGCCAGTGGCTAGGCAGGAAGTATAGGCGGGACTAACAGAGAGGAGAAAAGAACAGGAAGGTGGAAGGAGACACAGCCAGCCACTGCCAGGACAAGCAGCATGTAAAGATGCCAGTAAGCCATGAGCCATGTGGCAAGGTATAGATTTATAGAAATGGATTAATTTAAGATATAAGGACAGTTAGCAAGAAGCCTGCCATGGCCATACAGTTTGTAAGCAATATAAGTCTCTGTGTTTACTTGGTTGGGTCTGAGCGGCTGTGGGACTGGCAGGTGAGAGAGATTTGTCCTGACTGTGGGCCAGGCAGGAAAACTCTAGCTACAGGTGTAGACACTCTGGAATACAGGATGGAGAATCTTCAAAAGACTAAAAATGTATCTACCATATGTCCCAGCTATACTACTTGTTGGTATATGACTGAAAAAAATGGTCTTCCTAGTCCACAGATACTTGTTCACCAGTGTTCATTGACTCCTTCACAGAAGCCTGGAAATAGAAACAATACAATGTCTTCCACTCAATGAATGGATAATGAAAATGTGGTACATATACACAATGGAATACTATGAAGCCTTTTATGTAGATAAAAGATTGAATCTGGAAAATGTTACTTAGAGTAAGATAAAATTTTCTATGAAATAATATTTCATTCTTAAATGCTACTGCATTTGATAAAGTGTAGTTAAGAAAAAGTGATATGCACAGATTAAACAAACACATAGTTCAATGAATTTGCTTGGATAAATATAACTACTTGACTCAAAACCCAATCCAGACAAAAAATACTTCCTTGCCTCTTTGAGTTCCCTCTGTTCCTCCAGTCAAAACTTTGCCTTGAAGGCCAATACTGTCCATTTTTGCAATTAAATATAAAATTGAGAGTGCAAACTAAAAGACTATATTGTCATGTTGTGTGGTGTGTGATAAAATGGTTGTCAAAATTGAATGCGCTAACATATAGAAATATTTGCACACACATTTAATTTTATATATATATGTGTGTGTGTGTGTGTGTGTAGGTATATATACATTTAAAATTAAATTTTCCTTTACCTCCATATAGCAAAAGCTGCTTTAGGAAAAACTCCTGAATGCAATGCACTATTACCATATAGAGATCTTGTGTTGCAATTTTTTTTATTTCATCTTATATATTTGTTATTTTATATTTTTTCACATTGATCCATTTTCTATTATCACAAAGGTTTAGTAACCACCATAATATCATGCAGTCTGCTTGTACATATTGACACTTTAAAATACATTACATATGTAATTGAGATTGTGTAATAGTTTTCTCCTTAAATTGATCTTACTTCCAGTTGAGTTAAATGGTAACTCCATTTAAATTAAAACTCCATTAATGTATGTATCTATTTGAGGAAGTAGTGGGTTTCCATTTACCCTTTCATAAGGCCTATAGTGTTATACTTAACCTTCTCCAAATTCCATCTGCTATCCTGCCCTCCTACTGAACTTGGGCTTCTGAAATAGTGTTGGAAATGTATTTTGTGACTCTTGAAGATGAACTACATGAATTTTACATTATGAAATGCACATGACACTTTGGGATAGAGGGCAGAATGTTAAGGTTTGAGTATCAAAAATCTTCATAGGCTTATGCTTTAAATGTTTATTGTCCAGCTAGTAGTTCTATTTTGAGAGATTTTACAAGGATTAGTTACTAACTATTGGGCATAATTCCACCCATATTGTAGCCAAGGATAGGAACTCCTCACTTTTGACAGTTGAGGAATGACATGCTGTGTGTGACTGTCACAATTTCATGATTCATTCATCTGTTGTTGCATGCCTATGTCTCCCATGTACTGAATTGTATAACTAATGCCCCAATAAACATATGACACTTTGTTTTCATTAGTGGTAAGAGGCCTTTGTCAATTATTTTGTTTTAAACTGATACATCTATATTTCATAGTCAGCATCTGGAAACAATATGAATTTAGTGTTTTTTTCTTTTTCTGATATTCAGTACTAAAGTCACTCTGTGTAAATTAGCATGTGATATGAAGAGAACACAGATTATTGCGGCCCATAATTTGAGTGCATGATACATGATTTAATAGATCTATGCATCTATATAGATTATAATGGAGTGGGGATGGAAGAGGAGGAAAGCTCACAAGATGAAAGACAGAAAATAAAATGTGACAGGAAAAGGCCAGAAATTATATATATATAACATTTTTTTCAGAGTCTATCACTGACAGAATTCATAGCAGGAACTCAAGTAAGAACTAAAATACTATGGTGGGACACTGCTTGCTGGCTTCCCCCTTGGCCTCTCAGAGGAAATTGTTTAGATAACTTTCTTATAGAGCTTCAGACCACTAGTTGAGGGAATGACAATGCCTTAGGTATCTGAGACACCCTACATCAATTAACAATTAAGATAATCCCTCAGAGATATCTCCATAAGATAAACTGATGAAGTATTCACTTGGGACTTCTCAGGACATTCTACCATTTGTCAACTTGCCACATACACATTTCACTTAAAGCCATAATTTTTCTATTCCTTGTCCCTGAGGTCTCATTTTAGCATCATCACATAAAATTTCAAAGTCCCATACTCTTGGCATTTTAAAGCAATTAAATATGCAATAACTCTTTAAAAGTCAAAAGTCTCTTAAGTTTGTCTTGTAAAATACCAAAAAATATGTCTTATTCCAAAACGAAAGAAGTGAAGAATATCAAAATAAATGAAAAAGCTAGCAGTATAAATGCAAATCATGGAGCTCATCTGGCCCATGGGGCTCACTCACAGTGTAGTGGTCTAGCTCCAAAAGTGCAGGCCCATTCCTATTCAAACCATGAAAAGTGCGGGCCCATTCGACAGCTCTGCTGTACACAGCAAACACACTTTGTCTCATAGGCTCTATTGTTTACAGCAAACACAATCTGTCACATAGGATCAGGCTGTCTCCACTCCACGCCTGCCTTTGTCCAAGAAAACCACCCCATGGCACTGTCATTTCTGATGTTCAAGAGAACATAATGGAAGAGGGGTGCCTTAGGTATGGTTTCTATTATTGTTAAGATATGCCGTGACTATGGCAATTCTTATAGAGGAAAACATTCAATTGCAGCTGGCTTACAGTTTAGAGGTTTAGTCTATTATCATCATGTAATGTGAAATGCAGGGAGACATGGTGCTGGGGAAGGAGCTGAGAGCTCTACATCTTGACCTGCAGGCAACAGGAAGTGAACTGTGTGTCCATATCTGGGCATATTGGGCATGTAAGACCTTGAAGGCCACCTCCACAGTGACACACTTCCTTCACCAAAGTCACACCTACTCCAACAAGTCACACCTCCTAATGTTGCCACTCTCTATAGGCCAAGCATTCATGCACATGAGTCTACGAGGGCCATATCTATTCAAACCATGAAGTGGGGGGGGGGGCAGAAAAAAACCATAATACTAGGAAGTCTGCTGTGAAACTGATTTTCCTAGAAATGGTTGCATAAACAGGACCAAAGCAATGACAACATCAGTGGACATGTTAATGCAGAGGGAGAAATATCAGAGTTCCACCCCCAGACAAAGAACTATAGGCAACTAATGACTTCTGGGAGGGGAGAGTTAGCTTCTCCCAGAGTAAGTCCAGAGTGGTCAACCCTTGTTTTAGTTGGGGTTTCTATTGCTGTGAAGAGACAGCATGACCACAGCAACTCTTATAAAGAAAAACATTTAACTGGAGGTGACTTACTATTCAAAGGTATGTACGAAGCATGGCCATATTGAGACAGACATGGTACTAGAGTAGGAGCTGAGAGTTCTACATCTGGATTGTCAGGCATCAGGAAGAGAGAATAACACTAGACCTGGCTTAAGCTTCTGAAACTTCAAATTCTGACCCCAGTAATACACTTCTTTCAGCAAGACCACATCTATTTACAACAAGGCCACACCTCCTAATAGTGCCACTCACTATGAGTCTATAGGTACCATTTTCATTCAAACCACCACATTATATTCCCTGGCCCCCATAGACTTGTAGCCATATCATAATCCAGAAATGCATTCAGGCTAACTTCAAAAGTCCCATAGTCTGTCAGTCTGAACCATGTTTAAAAGTCCAAAGTTCAAATCTCTTCTGAAAATCATTCAGTTTTAACTATAATCTTTTGTAAATCAAAGTCAAAAAATCATATGCTTCTAGCATATTATGGCATATAATACACATTATTGTTCCTAAATGGAGGAAAGAAATGATAGTGAGGAAATACTGTACCAAAACAAGACCAAAATCCAGCTGGACAAACTGTAAACACAGCATCTCCATGTCTAATGTCAAAGACCTCTTAAGACCTCCACCTCCTTTCAGCTTTTTTTTTTAACTACAACACACATTTTTCCCTTGGGTTGGCACCACTCCCTGTTACCAGTTTTCCTTGGCATGTATCTCACAGCTCTGGCCTCTCTAACATCTTGGTGTCTCCAAGGCAATTCAGAATTCACCTTCATAAATACACACAGTGGCCTCCCTAAGCTTCCATTTAGGAATATCCCTGACACATGCCTGGCCTCAGCTTCTTCCCTCAGCCATGGAAGGAGATTCCATAACCCCTTGGTTGTATCCTTGACTCTAAAGCCAAAAGCAAATAGTCAAACATGCCAAGTTCTGCTGCTTGCTGGAGCTGGATTATGGTCACTTTGTTCAAATTATGTCTTCACCAGCTTTCTATTTTCTATGGATTCTTTTGCTACCTAAACTTGCTTGCTCTGAAATTCACTCTATTGACCAGGCTGGCCTTGAACTCAGTGATCCACCAGCCTCTGCCTTCTGAGTTCTGGGATAAAAGTGTGCACCACCGCACTTGACTCTAAACATTTCTTTAATTCCTTTTCACTTTTCTTTAATTCCTTTTCACTCTTCTTTAATTCCTTTTCATAAGATGGAAGCTTAGCTAGATGGAGTCTTGCTCTGAGGTCACCACTCCCTTTAGTCCACTTAACATCAGGCTTTTCTTTGCTCAGTTTAGACTTCTTGACACTTCTTTCTGCCTCCAATCCTACATTTATTATTTTTCCTTGTTCAGCTTACATCTTTTAATTACAGATCTGCATAAGATGGGCAACTAATAATAGCCACACAACATAGTCAATTCTAGGTTGATTTTGAAATGTCCTTTGCTAAAACAGTTAAGCCATAATTTTTCAATTTAACCTCATGCAGAATTTTTGGACAAGGGCAGAAAGCAGCCATGTTCTTTACCAAAAGAGCATAAGAACAGTCTCTAGGCTACATGCTAATATTCTTCTCTGAAACCTCTTGAGCCAGGCCCTCACAGTTCAAATCACTCTCAGCAACACTGTCTTCCATGCTTCTACTATTATGGCCCATTAAATTCTGCTTAAAGCATTCAGCTGCTTTTCTAATACAAAGTCCCAAACTCCACATTCCTCGGAACAAAAACATGATCCAGGCTATCACATCAATATCCCTGCCTCACACACTGACTTCTGTCTTAGGGTTTCTATTGCTATGAAGAGAAACAATGACCACAGCATCTCTTATAAAGAAAAGCATTTAAATGGGGCTTACTGACAGTTCATAGGTTTAGTCCATTGTCATAATGGTAGAAATCATGATGTCATGTAGTTAGATATGGTACTGGAGAATTAGCTGAGAGTTCTGCATCTAGATCTGCAGGCAGCAAGAAGAGAATAACACCAGGTTTATCTTGGTCTTCTGAAATCTCAAAGCCCAACTGATGCCTAAATCTAATTAATCTTATCAACCAAAACCAGGGGTCAGATATTGCTGTAAAAACTTGAAAAAGCAGAGAAGCAGGGATACCACCCCCAGTGACTTCCTACTTCTGTCCTTCCTCCAACAAAAAGGGCAAAGATCCTGCCTCTGATCCACTTTATGACTTCCTGTCTCCTCTATATACAGACCTGCAGACCTCTATGGTTAAATAGTGGCTAGCTCTGCCCTGTGACTCAAAGCAAGTTTTATTTTTGAGAACACAAACAAAATATCACATAACATTTCCCCCTTTTTGTCTAAATTGAAAGTTAAGGTTTTAACTAACATAGAAAAACTATATATAATAAGTACAATAACTATATTCAAATATATATGGGGAATACTTATATTAACAATGTCTATTCCATAGCATTTGACAAAGGCAGAGAAAATATTCCATCATCTATTCTGTCTTGGTGAGTCCAAAATGTTGTACCTAATTCCCCTTCTATGCTAACTTGCATTATTAACCCAAAACTATCTTTTTATGTCTCTGAACCTTATACATTTTACACCTTTTTGTGCATTTCTTTTCTTAATTTGTTAACAAGGAAAACTATAACTATCTACTCTTCAACTCCATCAGAGACCTGAGAAGGATATAATATTACCTCAGTAAATGGAGTAAGTGTAGAGCAAACATCTTCCAAATCTAAGAAATGACAGAAACATCTGGCTGCCTGGATAGTCACCCAAGGTTCCTCTGCAATATTGGGGAATCCCTCTTCATCCTGCAGGCCTATAATAACTGACAGACTTTTCTGTAAAGCAGGATTTTTGGAGACCTGTCCCACCTTGCCTTGGCAAGGTTTGGCAGTCACATTCTTTGGTGTCCTGCTTGTCAAATTTGGTCAGTATACTGTCAGCAGTTAAGGCAAGGGCACTTTCTTGCTCAGTGGATAACTTTTGCCACAAAATACTTAACTCCGTATGGAGTTTCTTTGATGCCTATCATCTTCTCTGAAGTAGATTGGTTCTGCCAGGAGCAGACATTCTCATTATCATAAAAAAAGAATCTTATGTAATCACATCATAAATACTATAATTTTTACATCTCTGAAGTATTTGAAGACCACTTGTCTATCTAAACTATATCTCTATTTGACCTTAAAAACACACCTAACATAACTACAAGTATGATTTTGATAGGTAATAACTAGTAACCAGCATTTCTTTATTATCCTAAATACTTTTTAATAATAACTTTCAAGGACTAGAAATTTACATTACATTGTTAAATTAGCTGTATAGGTACAATACCTAGAGCAAGAATAGAATTGTATGTACATTATGTGATAACTACAATAACTTTAAATTTGTATCAATATACAAAAATATCTTAAGCAAGAGTAGAAACATATATACAGTATAACAAAAGTAATCTTAAATCTGTATCAATATACAAAAATCCTTACCAATGTACAGTAGTTAAGACTAATAACTGCTTTTTAGTTTAAAAGTATAAATCTATCCATTTATCCTATGTCTAAATCCCCCCTTTTCTTTTTAGAATGAGATCCCTGAATCTAATCTCCTTTGTTCAGCTTTTTTCCTGACCACTATCAATAATAATTTGTAACCAACCCCCCAAAACAATGACAAATATCCATATCCTACTGAATGACCAAAAACTGTCTACTTCACCTCTTGGGAATGTGGGCATCATGTTCTCTAAATTACTTCATGCTGTCTGGGGATGATAGCATTTTTAGATGATCCTGAATAAATGAGGTAATTGTCAAGTCCTGAGAGAGGTAACTATATCATTTGTTGTCCAGTCTCTGTAATGGGAAAGTGAAGAGATTTTCTCAGTTCCTGGCTAGAGTAGTATATGAGGCTGGACCATCTCAGCTAGGCACCTTGAAATTGTCCTGAGCAATTTGTAGTCCAAAGTATATCTTTGGGTGGTGTGTGTCATCTTAGTGGTGTTACCACAATCCAGGTGGAATCATTATTCTGGGACCCCATCCTCCTCTTGGACACTTCAAAGGTCACTGTTAGGTATGGTTATGGGTCACTGTAGAAAACTTAAACATTTCAAAAGTCATATGCAGCAGATCTCAAAGAGGGTAAAGGACCATAATTTGTTATGTAAATCTAGAGTACAAAAACTTAGTTCCTAGTTACCTGATAGAGACTCAAACCTGAAATCTTGTACAGGAAGCTATATGAAGACTTTTTCTAGAATTAGTACACTATATGACTATTAATATTATAACAAAAAGTTCAAAATATATGCATATCAATTTTATAAATATTGAGATAATATTTATATCTTAAGAAAAGTTTCAAAGAGTCAAAATAAAAGCAGAAGATCATGAGATTAGTAGCAGTAGGATAGTCCCTTAATTTTGGTTTTCCTTCTGTCACATATCAGGTAGCTCTTCTAACATGAAACATAGATTTTGGATTTTTCTTTTAACAAGCATGCTTGGGTTTAGAGAAGGAGAGAGCCATGCTCCAACTCCAAAGCCAGTTTTAATTTGGAATTGAACTGGGACTACAAAAAGACCATTTGATTCATGTGTCTATAGAAAACAGTAGAAACAAATATTTTGGGAAGATTTATAAATTTTATCCTATTGGAAATGGGATATACCAATAGGCCAATTTACTCTTTTCCTTGGGACATTTTCTCTGGATGATTCAACCTTTTGCTTCAGATGTCTCATTTGTCCAGTGGTCTTCAGATTCCTTAGATGGATGCCTTTATTATCTTGGAAATGCAAAAACAAAACCCTGCCCTGTAGATGAATTTCTAAATAGTCCTATTAAATAAGAAACAAAGCCAAATACAGGGGTAATAGCCAAAGATTTCGGAGAAATAGGGAATAGCCATGACTACATTATCTTAGTACCGTACTGTAGCTTCCAAGAGAGAGTTTCTTCCTGTCTAAACTGTGCTTTCATTGCCTTCCTATTCGGCCTTCACATTGGCTCTAAGCCCAGACACATCACTTCCTCATCACTGCCTGTCTATACAGACCTCCAGGTCTCTATGGTTGGTAATGGAAATAAAGGCATGTGTCAGCATGTTTGGCTGTATCCTTGACCACCCAGAGACTCTGCCTGCCATGTAATCAGATTAAGGGTACCTGCTACCACCATCTAACTTCTATTTATGGCTGACTATTTGACCTCTGATCTCCAGGGAAACTTTATTTATTAACATACAAATAAAATCACATTTCAGCACAAATAAAATACCACCTCATTTCCCCTTTTTATTCTAATAAAAAGAAAAAAGTTATAACTAATATAAGAAAAACTATATACAATAAGTACAATAACTATATACAATATATACTAGCAATAAATATCTCAACAATGTCTAGTCCATTTGCATTTGACAAACTCAGAAAAAATATTCCATTATCTATCCTATTTTGGTAAGTTCAAAATGTACCTGTTTCACTTTTTGTCTTAACTTATATTACTAACAGAGAACTATCTTATAATGTCTTTCAAATCTATACACTTACAACTCCTTAGTTTCTTTTCTGAAAATATTAACAAGGAAAACTATAACTATCTAATCTTCAACTACCTCAGAGACCCAAGAAGGAAATAATATTACCTAATAAAACAGGAAGTGCAAACAAGCAACTTCCAAAAAGTGGAGCTGACAGAAACAGCCAGTTGCCTGGACAGTCTCCGAGGTTTCTCCGCAACATTGGGCATCATCTTCAGCCTATAGGCTTAGAGTATCTATCTGACAGACTCATTTGAGAAGTAGGATGTACACAAGGCCTACAGTTCGACCTCACATTAGGTGTGAGTTTTCCAAGGACCAGATAAACCTGAATTCTACCAATGTCCTGTCATGAATCAGGATTTTAAATTCTGGAAATCATTAGTGTTTTTGGAATTCAGCTGTCCATTCTTCTTGGTTTGTGGGTGGCTTCATCTCGGGAATCCCATTCTTCTTGGCTTGTGGGTTGCTTCATCTCTTTTATTAAATGCCAGTCTGCCATTGAGATGTTAGACTAGTTACTCTTTCAAGAATAACTGTTTCATCTACTGTTCCACTGCACACCAGAAGCTATAGGTCCATTTCCTGTTCAGTTGCTGATCTTGCCTTTGAAAGCCTAATTATCCTTGTGCATTGTGAAATAGCATTTTAAAAAGCCAAAGATACAACTATTATTTGTCTAGCTTCTGAATTTTGTTTCATTATGTTTACAACTGAAGTCAGTCTTTGTAAAAGATCAGTCAAGCTTTCTTTTGGGTCCCAGTAAATGACACAGTTCTCTTTCTGACTTCTTCAATTCTGTCCCAAGCATTCAAAGCTGCTGCATGGCAAAGAGTCAGCGTGTGGTCATCATATAGAGACTGTCTTTGTACATTAGTATAATCTTCCTCTGCAAGAAGTTGACCTTGGGAGATTTCCATACCTCTAAACCTACTTCATTGTTCAATGGTCCTAGCCTCATCTTTCCACCAAGTCCTTCACTGTAATTGAGAACCACATTCCAATACTACCATATTAAAGTCTCTCCACTGTAGCTAGAGTTTTTCTGCCTGGCCCAGAGTCAGGACAAATCTCTCTCACCCGCCAGTCCCACAGCCGCTCAGACCCAACCAAGTAAACACAGAGACTTATATTGTTTAAACTATTTGACCTAATGGCACAGGCTTCTAGCTATCTAGTTCTTACATCTTAAATTAATCCATTTCTATAAATCTACACCTTGCCACATGGCTCGTGGCTTACCGGCATCTTCACATGCTGCTTGTCATGGTGGTGGCTGGCAGTGTCTCCCTCACTCAGCTTCCTGCTCTCTCAATTCTCCTCTCTATTAGTCCCGTCTATACTTCCTGCCTGACCACTGGCCAATCAGTGTTTTATTTATTGACCAATCAGAGCATTTGACATACAGACCATCCCACAGCACTCCAGTGTTGTAGGACAATTCCATTACTAGTTGATCATGAATTTAACAGCTGCTTTACAAAAGGTGAATGCATACCATATGAGACTATCACTTCCTTAAATCTCCTCGACTCTAATATTTCAACAGGAATCCAGTCATCTCTTACATAGCCTTGGGAATACCTGTCATTTGGGAGGTGTTCCAGTAAGGTGATGGGATAAACTAAGGTTGGTTGTTTCATAACATTAGACTGTTCCTCTCTAATTTTATAACGCAATGGTAAAGTTGGTTCTCCTTTAAATTTCTCTGTCTTCATCTGAATATCTCTTTTTCTGTGTTAGTAACTTTTTCTAAGACTTTTAACTTGCCAGTTAAGATGTCAATAGTTTCTCTAGTAACTTTTTCTAAGGGCTGTTTCTTGGCACTCATGTCAACGAACATTTTTAGGGATAAAACAAGAATTATCAAGATGATAGTTGGATATCAATCCCAGCTAAGTTGATCATCCTTTCATTTAATTATTGAGTTTTTAAACCATCTATTGTGTAATCATACACATAAAGAAGAACAACATTTATCTGTCTTTAAAAATCTCCTGCAGGTTAGATTTGATGCTCTAAAATCATTTTGTATTCTCTCATTTCCTGCAATGGCTCCTGGTAATTACTATTTTCTTTCACTATAGATTTATATCTTCCAATACTTTGTTTTATTGCTTTGATACAGCAGGTGGATCTATTAGACTAACTTCATTCAGATTTCATTTAAGCTTCTAACATGTCTTCTCATGGTGGGCCTTTTATTATTAATGATGATTAATTATTCACTTTATATGGATAGTCCACTCTTTCCTAATTCACTTACCTACAAAGAATATTTTATACACTTCTAGATATGGCAAAGAGAGTCAGCATTGCAAGCTTTTGTTTATTTTCCTTTGGAGGTGCTACTGATTGATTCTGGGGCCTTACATGTGCTACGTAATTGCTCTTCATGACATTCAGCTCAGATGCTTTTTTATGCTTTTATATATTTGGTGTGTTTTTATTAATTTTATGAATTCTAAATAACTTAGCTATTTTGTATTATAATAAGTCTCTTTTTTGTACTTTTAGGAAATTTTACCTGGCTTTATAAGTGGCTGCGTAGTTTGTTTTTTATATTATCCACAGTATATGGGCATTCCTGCTTCTCCTTCTTAGCGGAAGTTCGTGCCATCAGTGTTTTTATATTCTAGTGGATGTGTGTTTTTGTATTTTATATTATAGTCTAATATATATTCTATATTCTAGCATCTCATTATGTTTCTTTTTAATTTTAACATTTAATGGATATCATAAATACTTTCCTACACATATATTACATCTGTATAACTTCTTTTTAAAAGGTTAATTAAACTTGTGGGGGGTTTTGTAAGTGAGTAAATGCACCTGCAAAGCAGAGAAGAGGGCATTAGATTACCCTCAAGCTGGAGAGAGTTCATTGACATCCAAATCATGGTATTCTACTTACAACTACTAAAGATGATGCTCTTGTTCTATTTTTTATAAAATCACATTTTAAAACATTTTAGGAAGCGTAAAATAATTGTTGCTTTAAGAACAAAGAGGGAAATCATAGAAAATGATACTGAATATGTGCTGTGATAATTTATAATATAAGAACATAAAGAGCAGAGTTCATGAAAGAGAGTGAGGAACAAGAATGTGTTTCATGTGTGTAATTCTGCCTTTCCTTGGGAAAAATCTTAAGATCCATTTCATATGGACAGGTTAACAAAAAATAGTTTGTATTCAGTGATATTAATGATAAACATAATTAGATGGTGAGGTTAGGATGTGGTGGTATCTGAAGAATGTGATTCAGCGAGTCTATTTCTGTTATTACTAATGTTTAAATGAGGAGTATGTATTTCTGATACTATTTCACTCTCTTCAGCTTAACAAAAATTAAATGGAAACTATTTATTAACACAGATATAAGAAAATAATGCAATCTCAAAATATACATGTAACACAAATTGTAAAAGGTCTTATAATAAAAAACCTGGAGCCAGATATTGGGATGAAAGCTGAAAGATCAAAAGAATAGAACAAGCCACAGCCACAAGTTCTTACTGCTTGGAAATCTTCAGCCCAAGAGAGAACTACTTCCTGTATACTCATGCCTATATATCTTTCTATGCCCTGCTATCTTACTTCCTCTCTCCACCCAGCTACATCACTTGCTCTTTCTGACGAGCTCTGTCACTTCCTGTCTGCCTGTACAGACCCGGCAGATCTCTATGGTTAATTAGTGTTGGAATTAAATGTTTGTGTCACCATGCATGGCTCTGTTCCCAGTATGACCTTGAACTAATAGAGATCCTGATGAATCTCTGCCTCCTGAATGCCAGGATTAAAGGTATGTGTGTCCACTCCCTAACCTCTATGTTAAATATAGTGGCTGACTTTTTCCTCTGATCCCTAGGGCAGGCTTTATTTGTTAGAGCACAAATAAAATATCATCACATGTTCAGGGGGTACTATAAGTAGCTCTTGTTACTGTGATAGTTGTAGTAATTACTTTTGTAGCTATTCAGTTTGATGATACTTAGGAGAGTTGAAAATATTCATATATAGATTTAGAAACTATCATATATACATAGACAAGGCTGAGACCTGGAAGGCTGCTACCATCTTCCAGGAGCAAGAGCCTGCCCACATTGGATGAGATAATGCTGTAAAGTTTACTGGTGTCTGCTGTGGGATGTTCTGTATGGCAAATGTGTTGCTAATAAAACAGTGATTGGCCAGTGGCTAGGCAGGAAGTATAGGCGGGACTAACAGAGAGAATTAAAAGAGCAGGAAGGCAGAAGGAATCACTGCCTGCCAGCCACCGCCAGGACAAGCAGCATGTAAAGATGCCGGTAAGCCACGAGCCATGTGGCAAGGTATAGATTTATAGAAATGGATTAATTTAAGATATAAGGACAGTTAGCAAGAAGCCTGCCACGGCCATACAGTTTGTAAGCAATATAAGTCTCTGTGTTTACTTGGTTGGGTCTGAGCGGCTGTGGGACTGGCAGGTGAGAGAGATTTATCCTGACCGTGTGCCAGGCAGGAAAACTCTAGCAACAGGTGTCTTCACCAATAGAGAGACCTGGAGCCCACTTGAAAGGTGGGGCCCAAAGTGGCATCACCTCTGCCCCCTCTGCTGATGCCTTCATGTTTGTGATGGATGTGGACTATGAGAAGTATGACAATTCACTCAAGATTGTCATCAATGATTCCTGCAGCACCAACTGCTTAGTCCCACTGACCAATGTCATTCATGACAATTTTGGCATTGGGGAAGGACTCATGATGACAGTCCATGACATCACTGCCACCCAGAAAACTGTGGATGGCCCTTCTGGGAAGGTGTGGTATGATGACCCACTGGTACTGCCAAGGCTGTGGACAAGGTCATCCCAGAGCTCAATCAGAAGCTCACTTGCATGCCATTTTGTGTTCCTATCCACAATGTGTCTGACATGGCTCTGACATGTCACCTGAAGAAAGCTGCCAAGTATATGATGACATCAAGAAGATGGTGATGCAGGCATCCAAGGGCTCATTAAGGACATTCCAGGCTACACTGAGAACCAGGTTGTCTCCTGCAACTTTAACAGTGATACCTACTCTTCGATCTGATACTGGAGCTGGCAGTGTTCTCAATGTCAACTTTGTAAAGGTCGTTTCTTGGTATAAAAATGAATACAGCTACAGCAGCAGGGCAGTGGACCTCATGGCCTACATGGTCTCCAAGGACCAAGATGCCCTGGACTACCTACCCCAGCAAGAACACAAGAGCAAGAGAGGTCCTGGACTTGGAAGGAGTCCCTGATCCAACTCAGTGCCCAACACTGAGCATCTCCCTCACATTTTCCATCTCTGAACCCCAGAAGAAAGAGAGGGGCTTAGGGATCCCTAGTCTTTTGAACTCAATAAAGTTCACTACACCCACAAAAAGTTTAGTGTTTGTTATTATATTGTGAATAATTGTGGACAGTTGAATAAGCCTACTTATTCAGGAATAAGAAAATGGATAATTAAATTTGATATTCATTTAATAAAACACATAAAGTAATTAAACAATGAACTATACCTACATATATCGTTTGGAATAAAAATATAAATATACTGTTGAGCATCAAAGAATATTACAGAACATTACAGATAATGAAATATAAACTTGTCACTTCCTTAATACTTTTTATTTAAAACAATTTTTATTTAAATATATTTGATTATTTATTATTATTAAATTAAACATATTTGATATCTTCCCCCAAGTCCTTCCAGATCCTCTCCTGCTCCCTATCCATTCTTACATTCTTTCTACAAAAACAAACAAAAACAAAAAACAAGAACAAAACCCTCTGAAACCAAGAAAACAGAAGTTTAACTTCACTGTGGCCATGAAGAGAACTGATTAGATCAATGATTGATTTGTCACTTAATAATAAAGCCTCAGAATGCAAATTCATAATGCTTGGTTGTGGTGGTATTGTGTTCCCCAAAATATTGTGTACCTTAATAAACTTATCTGGGGTCAGAGAACAGGACAGCCACAATATTAAACAGAGGTTAGGCAGTGGTAGCACACGCCTTTAATCCTAGCATTCCAGAGACAGAAATCCCTCTGGATCTCTGTGAGTTCAAGGCCACATTGGAAACGCCAGGCATGGTGGCCCACCCCTTTAATCCCAGAAAGCGAGCCTTTAATCCCAGGGAGTGGTAGTAGAAAGCAGAAAGGTATATAAAGCGTGAGGACCAGAAACTAGAAACATTTGGCCTGGAGAAGCATTTGGCCTGGAGAAACATTTGGTCTGGTTAAGCATTTAGGCTTTCAAGAAGCAGCAGTTCAGCTGAGAGTTATTCGGATATGAGGACACAGAGGCCTCCAGTCTGAGGAAACAAGACCAGCCGAGAAGTTGGCCAGGTGAGGTTAGCTGTGGTTTGTTCTGTCTCTCTGACCGTCCAGCATTTCACCCCAATACCTGGCCTCAGGTTTGATTTTATTAATAAGAACTTTTAAGACTCATGCTACACTTGGTGTTCCTACCTATGATGGGAGTGCAATCAGGGAAAAGCACTTACTTAGAGGGATGATGACTGTAGATGAATTTCTAAATGGTCTTACTAAATAATAAACATAGAGCCAGATATAAGGGTGAATGCCTTAGAGAGATCATGGAAATAGGGAAAGACACCAGCCAACCTCACCTCAACAACTCTAGAACTTCCAAATGCAAGTTACTTCCTGTCTATACACGCCTATATATGCTGATGTTCTGACACCTGATTTGCTCTCTCTGTCCAGCTACATCACTTCCTCTTCCTGCCCACCTCTGTCACTGCCTGTCTGTCTGTACAGACCACCAGACATCCATGGCTAACAAGTGTTGGAATTTAGGCATGTGCCATCACACCTCGATATGTTTCCAGTGTGGCCTTGAACTCACAGAGATCCAGACAGATTCTGGTCTGCCAAGTGATAGGTTAAAGGCATGTACTACCATTGTCTGACTTCTTTGTTTACTTATAATGGATGTTCTTATTTCCTCTGATCTCCAGGCAAATTTATTTTTTAAAGCACAAAAATATATCACCAGATTTCCCCTTTTTCTAATAAAAAAATTAAAAAACAGTTATAACTAATATAAGAAAAACTATATGCAATAAGTACAATAACTGTACACAATATATAAAAGATAAATACATCAATAATGTCTGGTCTATTTGCATTTGACAAATTCAGAGAAAATATTCCATTATCTGTCCTATTTTGGTGAGTCCAAAAATGTACCTAATTCACTTTCTATCCTATCTTGTATTACCAACAGAAAACTATCTTATGATGTCTTTCAAACATATACACTTAACACCTCTTAATGAGTTTCTTTTCTGAAATTTTTTAACAAGGAAAACTATGATTACAACTATTTAATCAACTCCCTCAGACACCCGAGAAGGAAATAATATTACCTAGTAAAACAGGATGTGCAAACAAGTGACTTCCAAAAACAAATGTGAGTTTTGACAAAAACAGCTAGATTCCTTGACAGTCACCTGAAGTTTCTCTGCATGTTGGGGCATCATCTTTGGCCTATAGGCTTAGCATATCTCACAGACTCATTTGTGAAGTACGATGTATGCAAGGCCTACAGCTCGATCTCACATTTGCTGCAAGTATTTCTTGTATCAGATAACTTGAATTCTGCCAGTGTCCTGTCATGATTCAGGATTTTAAATTCTGGAAATTGCTGGTGTTTTTGGAATTTGGCCTTCTCCTCTGATCTCCAGGCAAGCTTTATTTATTAAAGCACAAGTAAAATATCACCACATTTCAGCACAAATAAAATATCACCACAGATGACCTCCTTCCTCTGCTGAGCAATCATCTCAGATGAACCTCCTATTGTCATGCTGTGTACCTAAGTGCTTTCTGCTGCTCAACAAAGTTGTCTTTCATCTTTATTTCGATGTCCTGCCAACAAACATCAATTATTATGCAAGCACAAATAATTCTGTATATACTCAGGACTGTCTACCAAAGACATTTATGAATATTAAAAATTCCTCCATCATTTGGTCTGTGCCTGTTCTAATTTCTCCTGTTGCATTTGCATTTTTATTTTCTACATCATCCAAATCATCCAACACTATAGCTGCATGCATACACTCACTCCTAAAAAGAGAATACCAAGGCCTAGCACAAACTGTGTTTAAAGCTGTAAAATTGTTCCCATCTTGAATTTCTGATGCTCTGTGAGATAGTTCTGTGTTTTTTAAGTACATAATCTATTATATTAAAAAGAGAAACTGTGAATGGTCCTTTTTCTTTCTCTTGATTTATTACTTTTACTAAGGTTTCAAGCACAATGATGAAGAAAAGAGGGATGGATGTTGTGCTTGTCTTATTCATAAATTCAAGAGGTGATGCCATTCAGTAAACTGCTGACTGTAATATATCACCTTTACTAACTTAGGATATCATGTTCCTGTTCCAAATTTCTTCAGAGTTTTCATCCTGAGAAGACATTCAATTTTGCCATTTTTTTCTTTTTTTATGACTATAAGACATGTCTGCCCCTGGCAGCACCAAACTACATCAGAGAAGATATGGGCATTGAAGAACCTCCACATGGAGTTAACTTTCACTGCAGCAAAAGTTAACCACTGGGCAAGAAAGTGCCCTCCGATCAACTGCTGTCAGTATGCTGTCCAAAATGGACAAGCAGGACACAAAACAAAGGACTGCCAAGACAAGTGTGGTTGCACTTTGTTTTGGCAACAGGTGGCCTCTGAGGCTAGGGAAATATGGCAGCATTGCTGAAGTGGCCTTTGCAATCCAGAAAAGGTATAGTACCCCTTCCTTTGAAGGCAGCTGAACAGACAGTGGGCCGATGGCTCCTGGTGTGCAGTGGAACAGTAGCTAGGACAGTTATTCTTGGAGGAGTAAATAAACTGATGGAGTCTGGCCTCTCCATGGTAGACTGGCAATTAATAAAGGAGATGAAGCCATCCACAAACGGAGAAGAATGGGAAGCTGAATTCCAAAAGCACCAGCAATTTCCAGAATTTAAAATCCTGAATCATGACATGACACTGGTAGAATTCAAGTTTATCTGGTACATGGAATACTCACACTAAATGTGGAGTTGAGCTGTAGGCCTTGCATACATCCTGCTTCACAAATGAGTCTGTTAGATATGCTAAGCCTGTAGACTGAAGATGATGCCCCAACATTGCAGAGAAACTTCAGGTGACTCTCCAGGCAGCTGGCTGTTTCTGTCATAACTCACATTTTTTGGAAGTCACCTATTTGCACTTCCTGTTTTACTAGGTAATATTATTCCCTTCTTGGGACTCTGAGGGAGTTGAAGATTAGATAGTTATATTTTTCCTTGTTAAACTATTCCAGAAAAGAAGCTCACTAAGAGGTGTAAAGTGCATAAATTTGAAAGACATCATAAGATAGTTTTCTGTTGGTAATACAAGATAGGATAGAAAGTGAATTAGGTGAATTTTGGATTCACCCAAAGGGGATAGAATTGAATATTTTCATGGAATTTGTCAATGTAAATGGCCTGGACATTGTTGATGTATTTGTTATTAGTATATATTGTATATAGTTGTACTTATTGTATACAGCTTTTCTTATATTAGTTATAACTCTTTTATTTTAGACAAAAAGGGGAAATTTTGTGATGGATTGTATCCCCCAAAATACTATGTCCCCCAATAAAGTTTACCTGAGGATCAGAAGAAAAAGCCAGCCACTATAGTAAACAGAGAAGTCAGGAATGGTAGCACACACTTTTCATCTTATCAATCAGGAGGCAGGGATCTGTCTGGATCTCTGTGAGTTCAAAGCCACACCGAGAATAGAGCCAAGCATGGTGACACACACCTTTAATCTCAGCACTAACCATAGAGGTCTGGAGGTCTGTACGGACAGACAGGAAGTGACAGAGCTGGGCAGGGAGAGAGCAAATAATATAGCAGAACAGAAAGGCATATAGGTATGGGTATACAGGAAGTAGGTCTCTCTGGAGACTGAGGTGTCAGTGAGGTGAGGTTAGCTTGGGGCTTTTTCTGTTCCTCTGGTCTCTCAGGTTTTCACCCCTGGTTTTACATCTGGCTCCAGGTTTTTGTTAAATAAGACCTTTTAAGATTTGTCTACAGTCAGGACAGAAATTTAAGCAGGAACTAGAAGACAAATATCATGCTTCTCAAACACAAGAGAAGACTGAGGTCTGTGGAAGAAAACTGAAACCTTAATTCAGTCATACAATTTCCTGAGACCAGGGAAACTGAAGCTTGGAAGGGGACTGATGTAAACTGCACCCCATGTTCCAGGTTGGAGTGAGAGGGGATACTTTTAGAGTTGTTCTGATGGACTGTGGCAGTTTCAATGTAAAGTGTCCCACAGGCTCTGCATTTGAACACTTGGTCCCAGCTGGAGTGGCAGATGGGAAGGGTGTAGCACATTCAGCAGGTAGAGCCTCACTGGCAGAAGTGGGTCACTGCTGGGGAGGCCTCTCTTCTTGTTCACTGCTTCCAAACTGTCAGTTCAATGTGACCAGCTAGCCTGAAACTCCTGTTGCCATGCCTCCCCACCATGGTGGAACAGAGCCCTTCAAATTCTAAGCCAGAATAAACCACCTTGATTTCTCCCTGCTCTGCCATGGATTATCTTTCTGTACACTGTGAATATGTGTTGCACTGATTAGGTGATAAATGAAGCTGCATTGGCCTATGGCGGGGCAGGATAGAGCCAGATGGGAAAATTCAAGAGATATATGGAGAGAAGCAAGGAGAGCAAGGAGAGATGCCAAACTGCTGTCCAAGGAGCAACATGTAATGGGAGACAGGGAAAGCCATGGAACACATGGCGATACATAGATTAGTAGTTATGGGTTGAGTTAAGTTATAAGAGTCAGCTAGCAAGAAGTCTGATTCATAGTCCATATAATTTGCAATTAATATTAAGCCTCTGAGTGAATATATTATAAGTGGTTCCAGGAACTCAGGACCCAGCAGGATACAGGAAAACTTTCAGCTACATTTTGGCACCAAACGTGATAGCAAGAATTTCCACCTGAAAACCCAAGAAAGCTTATAAAAGAGATTCTAAAATGTAGCCAAAAGCAGCTTCCTAATTCATGTCACTCAGAGTGGTCTGCAATACAGAAACACATCCCCTGGCCATAGTGGGCTTCAGCAGCAATATTGAGGATTCCTGGTATCGCTGGGTGATTATTTTATAAGCAGCTGTGGGACCTCAGGGCCAGGTAGGACACAGAAAAACTTTCAGCTACAATGGTCTGTGACTCAAGTGTGTGATGTCTCCATCAATAGAGTCTTAGCATCAAGCTCTAGAGAGTGAACAAGGGCATTGGCAATAACCTGTAGTGTTTGGGGGTTTGGGAGTCTGTAGAATCCCACTGTTCAACAACTTAAAAAGGGTAACCTATACCTAGCACTGGGCATTATATTTGACAGTCTATATTGTCTAGGGAGATACTGTTTCCCCCATTGCAGAGCAACTCCATTTATAAATGTGTATGTGTGTGTATTTATTTATTTATTTATTTATTATAAATATATATTTATTTTTATAAATATTTATATTTATTTTTTGTAAATATACATATATATATATTTATTTTTTGTAAATATATATATGTAAGGATGTGACTATGGTAGTGGGTTTCCATGTGCCTTTTTGAAATTTGTTTAATGTTAGGTACCCTTCTCAGTTCCCCCATCTCTACCCCACCCTCCCATCTTCTATCCAATTCAAACTTTCTGTCCCATTGTTCTCCTTCCCACTTTATAACACCTGCTCTTGAATTCTCCTTCCCCATACCTGCACAGCTCCTTACCAGTTTCCTGCATTATATAGATACTCCAATTTAAAGAAATGTATCTAAAGGATCAAATGTGTTATCTACATACACAACAGGAAATGGGACATTGACATTTTTTGATGGGGATTTCTGCTTTGGAAGGGTCGTTTCCAACTCCATTCATTTACCTGAATTTTTCATATCTTTATGGATGAATAATATGCCATGTGTATATGAACATTTTCATCATGCATTCATCAAGAGACTGATATCTAGGCTTCTACTGTTTCCTGACTATTGTGAAGAGACCAACAATAGACATCAATGAGCAACTATCTCTGAAGTAGGATACAGAGTTTCAGGTATGCCTAAGACTAGTATATCTCTATTTCTGTGTTTGTATTTATGTATATAGCAAAATTTAAAACATGAATGAGCTTCCTCTTCGCATGAGTTATAAAACTTGTTCTTCAGATAAAAATTAACTACAAATTTTTATATATGTGATGTAGAGGGTAGATTAAGGTAACATGTTATAAGAGATCTCAGATTTTAATTCTGTGTGTCACTTTCACCTGGTTATTATTTAACATTAATACATCATTGTGTTAGTTTATGGTGCATGTTTTCACATTCTAACCAAGTGTTTTACCAGTAGAAGAAATATGCTTTACAATAACTCAAGGTTCACAATGAATTTTTCTTTAAGCATCCTGTTGCATGTGTAAGAGAATAATTCCTACCATGTTTAGAAATTATAGAGTGGGTCATGGAAGTAGAAATGCAAGTGAAAACCTATAACACTTTCTAAATTTTATTTATCTTTATCAAAGGACTAGTAGAAGAAAACATGACAAATTTTTAAATATTGCTTAATTGTAATGTAAAATGCTTATATTTTGTTTTTGGGTTCTAGCAAACCACCTCCTCTACCATTCAAATAATATATTCATAGTGATGGTGACACACATTTGGTACTCAATCACACACAGTGACTTTTCAGTTGTTCTGTAACATTTTAATACAAATTAATTGTAGCATGA
>CABHPH010160846.1:15717-33795 GCA_902168325.1 Peromyscus nudipes
CTTTCTTTCTTTCTTTCTTTCTTTCTTTCTTTCTTTCTATCTTTCTTTCTTTCTTTCTTTCTTTCTGAGACAAGTTTTCTCTGCATAGCTCTGACTGTCCTAGAACTCACTCTGTAAACCAAGCTAGCCTTGAACTCAGAGATCCACCTGCCTCTGCCTCCCAAGTGCTGTGATTAAAGATGTGCACCCAGAGACCCACCTGCCTCTGCCTCCCAAGTGCTGTGATTAAAGGTGTGCACCACCACAACCACCTACGTATGCGAGGAAAATTTTAACACAGACAAGAAAATCAAATACTGCTGTCTATGACAGCACACAGAGCCCATGCACGTAACTAACAATCCCAAGTCGGATGGTCAGCATTCACACATGTAATTCTTTATGTTTTTCACTAAATCATGCTTTGGGAATAAGAAAAGGACACAAAGGAGGCTCTAATCTGTGCAAATCCAGCGCTTAACTGAGGTCTCTGTTTCATCTGCAGCTGCATTTACTACAAGTTAGCAGCTTTTCACAAACCAAGAAAATAAGTCAAACATTTTGCTGCATTGCTTAAAAACTCATGAACCCTTTAGAAATTGAAACATAATTTACAGAGAATCCTTTACGAAGGCCTACTGTGATGACTTTTCAGAAATTCTAATGCAACTGCGTGGAGGAAAGACGGGCTGGATGAATTCAAAGAGCTCTTGACTTCTCATTTAAGATGGAACTTTCCAGCTTGCAAGGCTGGTATGGAAACATGGCAAATGACTGAACACA
Source organism: Peromyscus nudipes (assembly GCA_902168325.1). NCBI lineage: Eukaryota > Metazoa > Chordata > Mammalia > Rodentia > Cricetidae > Peromyscus > Peromyscus nudipes. The sequence goes on from CABHPH010160846.1 coordinate 16,480, forward strand.
TACTCAATTGAAAGCATATTCCAAACAGAGTTAATGTATTACCATGGCATTGACCAGTGAATGTGGCAATGTTTCATAACACACTGGAATGTTGATCACCTTAAGCTTAGTACTGAACAGACTGCAAAAGCAATCCACATCTCTCTTGGTAACTATCCAAAATACAGTGTACGATTATAAAATAGTTTCTACAAAAACAGCTCCAAACTGCCCATGGCACACACATAATATCCATTTTAAAGGTGGAAAACATATTTTCATTGGATATGCTTACAAATCATCACCCTAGCCACACCGACTTCCCATTTAAAATAATAGAAAAACGATAATAAAATTACTTGTCAGCATGCTTTTAGTTCATTCAAAGTAAATAAGTCTTGGAAGGGCAGGTTGCCAAATTAAATTAGCCCACCAAAACTGGATCCTTCAATATTTTTAGCAACACAAGAAAACAAGTGATAACATCTAGACCACATGCAAGGGTAGTTAAACAGTACCTGCAGTGTGTCTACTGAACGTCACTGTCAACTCTATGAACTCTAGGGTGCTGAACTAAGAAATGTTTAACATCCAGCCTCTAACTTACAGACTGTGTGCTGAATAACACACTACACTCTGTTCAAGACCAAGTTCAAGTTGCCACTATGTTGACATTGATCGTGGTGTTGGGATAAGATGTGCATGGACAGTTTGTGGGAACTTACCTGAGACTGCCCCATCACAGTGCTGGAAACTGAGGTGCATTAAAGTGTAGAATCTATGAAACCCCCTGTCATTGTCTTTTTTCTTCTGTAGGGACCACAGAGCTCAAAAAGTTCCATATTTCTCACTTACAAGATATGTTGATTGAATAATCTATAAGATTTCTTTCTGTTCAATTCTTTCAATATTTAAATGATTTTCTTACTCAATATGAAGGGAGCCTGCATCTGATAGCAGAATCAACCAAAACTTCTTCTTGGTTTGTGGTTATCCCAAGTATGTTGAAGACCAAGGACGGTCTTCAACATAGAGCATGTTTCAGATTTCAGTATGGCTTATTTTATAAACTTAAGTATGTCTTTCAAAAACATATCAAATGATATTATATTAATAATATGGTATGAATGAAAAAAGAAAATTCTGAGACAAGTAGAAGCATATTATGGTCATTTCATAATACCAAAATGAACAGAATCAAAGATATTCTTATCTCTAAAGAACAGAAGATGTCATGTCTCATGTGCTTTGCAGAACATTGCATTTCGGAGCCGGGCATGGTGACACATGCTTTTAATCCCAGCACTCAGGAGGCAGAGGCAGGTGGATCTCTGAGTTCAAGGCCAGCCTGGTCCACAGAGGGAGTTCCAGAACAACCAGAGCTACATAGAGAAACCCTGTCTCAAAAAAAAAATCACACACATACACACACACACACACACTGCACTACAGTTAGGTCTGGTAGAACAGCACCGTTATCCCAGCTACTTAAAAAAAAAAAACTGGATCATATGTTCAAGGCCATAGCCTGAATTCAAGGCAGCTTGAGCAACTTAGACCCAGACCACATCTAAAAATACAAATTAAAAAGAGGATTAGGGATGTATCTCATGGTAGAGCACTTGCCTAGAATGCAGGGTTGGGGAGGGGGCAGGAACTGTGATCCTCCTTACTGGCTAGGGAATCACTGGGGCAGAGACAAATTAATGATGTGACAATTGTCAAATCAAAGGACTAATTAGTATTATCTTTACCACAACTTTTGGGAGTGAAATAAAAATGATGTAGAGACTATCAGCTCTGTGAACCCTTCCTGAAGAGAGAGAGGAATGGAAGAGTTGCATACATCATCCCATATAGGCCTGACTGGCTTGTGGGTAGTTTGAAGATAATAGGTTTGTCTCCTTGCTCTACAGCTCCCACATAAGATACTGTTAGAAGAAGAGTTAGGATGGGATCTGTGAAGATCCCCATAGATGTTACTAGATGATGAAGAGAAATCCAACAGTCTGTTGGAAGGATGGATTGCTTACCACTTGGTTGTGGTTCTCATTCATTCCTTCACTTGACAAATACTTCTGAGTATCGATTACAGCAAGAGCCTCCCACCAGCCGCAAGCATTTAAGGCAGAACAAGACAGATATGGCCCCTTCTCTCAGAAAACAAATGCCTCTTTTCCTGGATGTTGAATCAACTTATGGATTCCATTGTTGATGGAGGCGTGAAACACTATTAAATAGATAATATGACTATTAAATGAAATGTCAGAATAAAGATGAATCAACTTTCCTTTTCCTAAAAATTGTCCACATTTTTATATAGACTTTTAATAGATTAAGACACAACATCAAGGTTTTATGCCACTAAGATAAATCATGTCTGTTTCCTCCTAGATTCACAGGAAAGGTGCTTACTGAGCACCTATTGTGCTGGTTCCTTGATTTATATCTCCCTTTTAGGCAATTTTAATAATTCATATATATACAATACGATTACATATAATACAATGTATATAATATATACAATTGTATATATGTTATATACAATTGTATATAATATATAAGATATATTATATAACCTAACATATAATGTATATAATATATTACATACATAATAGATAAGCAAGCTGAAATTCAAAAAGATAACAATCTTGCCCCCAAATTTCCCAGTAGTGTCAGAATTCAAATACATATCTGTGATGTAAATCCACTGTGACCTTTTTCTGTACTGTGACACTTTCCTTGGTCATCAGGTGATCAGACCATTCTTCACCACTGCCTGATTACAGCAGCTCCTGAATGAGCCAAGAGTTCCTAGACCCTCTTGTATGAAGAAATGAGATCTGGTCTGGTATTCACTACCTTGCAGTATGCATCTGCTCCCAGCCACACCACCTCTAGACTTTCACCACAGCAAGGAATCTTATTCTAGAATGAGACAAGACCAGGGGCGGGATAAGGGAAGTTACCACAACATAAGCCCTGTACAGTGCTCTGCTACTGGAGAGAAAATGAACTGAGCCTCAAAAACCAATTTGCAGAAACTAGATTGAGGGAGAAGATGAACATTTTTATGGACTGATATGACTCACACACTTGTTTTCCTGTAACTCACCAAAGAGAAAGCCTGGGAGAAATGAGACCAGTTAGAATTTAGGAAAGACACTACAGTGCACTGAAGTTTCATTGTGACTACTGGACTGTATTTGATCTTTGCAGAGACTGATGGAGGAAAGTGCTTTAAAAACCAAGAATAATATTGCAGCAGCCTTGATACAGCTTGGTGTCACAGAATGCATTTGCTCAGTGGCCACAAATGCACACACTGTCAACCAGTATTCTAGTACCCATTCATGCCTTCATTTCCCCAAGTTCCGGGTGAGGAAAACTTTCCCTTGAACACTAATATCTGTTCTGTGCTTTGTCTCCTTCTGTGCCTTATTATAACCTATGTGGTTTCTTTCAGAACCAGTAACCCCATTTTGACACTATGTGGAGGATGACCCTTAGCAATAAAGTAATAGTACATTCAGATTGGAATCCTGGTATCATGTGAAAAGGAATTACATCTTTCACAATCGGGCCTCTCCTCTCAGCATTCTGTTTAGTAACATTAATGAACGATGTACTTAATGGCTATTCTTGCTTTCCTTTCAGCAATTCCACACCAAAGATCTTAACCAAGTACAGTGATGGCTGGATTTAAATTAAACCATCAACCAATATTTTTGAATGAATCATGGACAAGTGTGTACCAATAAGTCAGTGTGATGTCGACATTATATTCCTATTTCTGTCCAGTTTGTTTATGGCTACGTTAGGGCATGCCGCCTATTATAAATGAAGTAAGGAACAAGGGAAACGAAAATTGTACCCGATAAAATGGTTATGTCAGACATGTCTGCTCTGGCTAACTTCAGTCAGCATTCTGTTCTGTCTCAGTATTTCCACCTCACTGGTTTAATGAGTGGGCTCAGAGATGCTCCAGGACACAGACCCTGGTGCCCATAACTCTGCTCGGTTGTTCTTATAATTAGGCTATGAAAGGGCTCTGCAGATGCAATGCTTCTTTATGAGGAGGCTTTAGAACAGAATTTGTTCAGACAGATCACATTATGTGAGTTACAACCCAGAGGCCAGCGCAGGGAGTTAAAAGATGGCTTGAGCATCCTTTGACCTGACCTGGTGTTATTTTTATAGATGTTCCAGTTGGTCTTAGATTTAATGCACACTCCATTTCTTTAGCTGCTATTCTATCAACCAAGTAGGATGTGTGGATTCAGATTTTGATGAACAAGAAAAATATGAGAAAATCTCCTGTTTCTAAAAACTGAAATGTCCTTAAGATACCTGAAAAACATACCCATATGAGTTTTAGTTACAAATACAGGAGTCAAATTTGCAGCACAAAGAATCTTCAGACCATCAAGAGGGCCAAGCAAGCATCCTTTACAGCTACTGCTGGCAAGGCTGTTTGCACAGCGGGTTTTGTGGTGAGAACTGAGTGGAATGTGGAGTACAGGGGCCACCTTTGGCTAAACTTCACAAACCGCATTAATGATTTATTATTGCATATGGACAGTAAGTTCCTTTCATGAGAGGGCAAGGGAAAACTACCTTGGGCATTTTAGCACTTGAAAAACAGAGGCAATCACTGAGCAATCTTGCACAATTTGAAGAATGCACTGAGTACCTAGTGTCCTTAAAACTATTGACTAAATGTCTTCCATATCGAATATAGTAAAATACATGTATGAAATCATGTGGCATGATTAGCTGTATGCAATAGGGAATAAGTGATAAACCGGATTATGGTGTGGTCTGTATTATTTAGCATAGCTTTGGCCCTAGACGTTTTGTTGAAAATGTTTACTTGTTCTATGAATGAGATCTGTACTTTGTGAGAAAGAGCCTTGGAAGTGTACAGCCCCAAATAAATGAATAAGACTCCAGTCACTCACACTTTTCTTTCTGCCTGTTCTATTTCAATTGAACAGCTTTAACAACGAGAAATTGTTTCTAGCACTGCTGTTTTGCACACAGAGCAACTCAGTTCTAAGCACAGCTGCTGACAGAAGTCCCTTTTCTATTGGAGAAGTGGCTGAGCTGGAGGCAGCCAGCTTTGTGATCGGTCTATAACAAGGCTCCTGCTGCAAGGCAGTGCAAGTGAGGTCTGGAGTAAACGCAGGGCAGCTGGCTCCACAGCTGTGCAAACTGTAATTCCATGGTGTGAGTGGGAGGAAATGAACAGCCCTAGACTTCCGCGTATCCACAGGGGACATTTAAGTCTTTCTCTCTCAGAAATAAAGGTTTTGCTTTGAAACTTCTGCTTATGTCTTTGTAAGGCTAAAGCAAATAATTAGGGCATTTAGTTGGGGGAAGAGAGAGGGTGAGGGGAAGAGGAGAGGACAGAAGGTCATGGAAGGAGTGCCAGCAGGTTATTTGGTTGTCTGGTACCCAAGAAGGTCAATGCCCCTTGTGCCATTCCCCGTGGTTCTAGGGTGGGATACAGGTGCTTTCAGGTTCCTTCTTGAGCATCCCCCTCACATGGGATGTGACATCAATGAGAAGTCAGAAGAATTCTGAAGTCTGAAAGCACTTGCAAAATTCGAGCACTGTGCCTTGTAGTGAGAAGGAGATTCTATGGAGACCACACTCTACACAGGAAGAACTGAGAGCAGATGTGTGAACATGACCTCAGTTGATACAATGGTAAATGTGTTCAGCCCTTGGGACTGCTAGAGGTGGAATTTAGGTTTTGGTCCTGGCAAAGGCAACACCTTAGGGGGGTTAGTTTATGTTTCAGTTTTTTGTTCCTATGTCTTACTTTGCCAGAGGTAGAAAATGAAAGCTGTCCCAGTCTCCCGGACCACATGTGCTTCTGCCCATCATCTGGCAATTTACTATGGGAAAGCACTCTCAATCTTGGTTCTCAAAGGGACAAAGACAATTAGGCAGACTGTTACATAGGTTCAGAATGTGATGCAGATCATATGCACGGGTTTGGGCTTTGGGAAACAGCAATTCTGTAAATCATCACAGAACTTCGTGTCCACCAAAGAAGAGATGACACTCCCCTTAACTACCCAAAGGTAAGATGTTATGCTCTTTAGAAATAGAAAATCTCTCTCTCTCTTCTCTCTCTCTCTCTCTCTCTCTCTCTCTCTCTCTCTCTCTCTCTCTCTCTCTTTCTCTGTGTGTGTGTGTAAAATGTCAGAGGATAACCATGGGAGTCATCATTGCCTTCCACCTTGGTTGATACAAGGTCTCTCTATTTGCCACTGTATATTCAGGCTAAGTTGCCCATGAACTTGCCAGGACTCTCCTGTCTCTGCTTTCCATCTGGCTGGAGAAGTTCTGGGATTACAGATGTGTGGTGGGGGTCGTATGGTGGGTGGTTGTGGTGGTACTGGTGTTGATGGTGGTGGAAGTAATGGCTGGGAGGCAGGAGTACCTTAGAAAGATGGACCCAAGACGCAGCAGAAGAGAGAAGCAGGAGAGCGCTCCTTCTCCACTTGTGATAACACTCACAGTGTGCCCAGCATTATTCTGGGTTTCACATTCATTAAATTATTGGGTCTTCAAAACAAACCTCCATCAATTCTATTTTACAGAGAACCCAGAGGACTGAAGGAGGGGGAAATGAGATGTCTCACAAAAGATGGCACAGCTGGTGGCCGAGTGGGAAGCAGAACCCAGGAAGTCTTCAGATTCTGTCCTTCATCGATGAAGAAGGTCCCCCTCACCGTCCTTATTTCCACTCTTGTTGGGGCTCATAAATTGATGTATTGATGTATACATCATCATTGTATTGATGGTATTTATGTATTGATGGTATAATGACAAATACATTTTCTGGGCTTGCTTGTTCATTGCTGTTTTCAACTTTAAAAGAAATTACATTGTCTCTGTGGACTTCTAAAAGTATCTCTTCCCCTGCCCCCTGCCTGTACCTGTGGTACCTGAGGGCTACACCAGTCCTGACTTCATAGTCCTTTTTTTCTATGCCCTTGATTCAGTCTGGGTAAGAGAAGAAAATTTACCTCACTCTAAACCATTCAGAAGAATCAAGTGCTATTTCTTTGCAAATATTCCAAATTCAGAAAAATCCCACAGAAAGCCAACAATTAAGTAATATTTATCAAATTGTGAGTTGTAAAGTCATTTGAATGGATTGTAACCAGTTGTTTTATAATTAAAATATATTAGAAAGGCACAGAGCAGGAGGAACAGGCTAGAACCATACAGAAAGCATCTGAGTATACTTAACATTGTAAGTATATGTGTGAGTGCAGCAGGGTGAGACGAAGTGCATTTCTTTTTTTTTTTTTCTCTGTGTAGCTTTGCGCCTTTCCTGGAACTCACTTGGTAGCCCAGGCTGGCCTTGAACTCACAGAGATCTGCCTGGCTCTGCCTCCCAAGTGCTGGGATTAAAGGCGTGTGCCACCACTGCCGGGCAAAGTGCATTTCTTACAGTGAGTCTCAGCTACAGTTCTGTCTTGTAATGCTGATTTAGGATATGCTCCTGTCTCCATTTCTTTATGTCCTTCAGCTATATTCAACTTTAAATGTGACCTCTGAGCCCGGCGGTGGTGGTGCACGCCTTTAATCCGAGCACTTGGGAGGCAGAGACAGGTGGATCTCTGTGAGTTCAGGGCCAGCCTGGGCTACAGAGTGAGTTTCAGGAAAGGTGCAAAGGGACACAGAGAAACCCTGTCTTGAAAAACAAAAAAAAAAACCAAACAAACAAACAAAAAAAAAAAGGTGACCTCTGGAAAGAGTTGGTGATGTTAGTTTACCCTTTGGGATTAATCATGACCTTTTAGAACACAGAGTTTGATGCTGTATCTCATGATCTAAATTCCAGTTCTTCTTGACTGTAGTGCCTTCACTACATTATAACTTCTCTATGACCTAGTTTACATGTACACACAGGAATAATGCCAGTCTCTTAGAGTCATTGTGAGACATGAATGGGCAAATGCCTATAAAGTCCTCAATACAGCCAAGTTAGTAAATGCTGTCTATCTAGTACATGCTCTGTATATAGTTATAACTGTTGACTTCTATGCATAACCTCATTTGAATTAGACACTTGTATAGTTGCTTGTTTGATATCTCCACTTAGATGTTTAGCAAACATCTCACTCTTGGCAACTCTTTCTTGGAACTCTGCCATTCTGCTAACCCCAGCAGGCCCTTCCATCCTCACTACTCAGGTCAAGCCTCTGAAACACCTCAGGCTCTTCTCTCCTCACACTGCACATTAATCCATCAAAGAAGCCCATTGAGCAGACAAGCAGCTGTAAGTGGAGTCTGCAGTGTTGACTGCACCATGCTGGCAACTCACCTTTTCTCTGTTACCATAGCCTCCAAACTGGCTTTCCTACTTCCTCACTGTATATGACCAGATCCCATTCCTTCTGGAATCTCCTCTCTTATTCATCTCCCTCATTCAGTCCTCTCTAGCAACATTGAGCTCCTTTGTATACCTGGAATATTCTAGCTTGAGGCCTTTTCTCTAGCCTTTTCCAAGCTCTCTCCACTACTCCATATTGCTTATTCTTCTACCTGAATTAAAGAACTTGAATGAAGTCCCTTCTTCTCCCCACTGTCAGCCTTACAGTCTACCCTTCTTCCATGTGAGTAAACTCTTAGCCTGCTTTATTCATTTTGTCCTTTACATGCATTAATTTATGAAATACTATGAGATGTCCTCACAGATTATATACCAAATGTTGTTAATATGAAAAAAAATCCTCAACCCAAAAGCTTCAGAGCCCAAATCTTTTTTTGAGTATGATTAATTTGGAGGCAGGAGTGGATTTTGATTTTCAGTTTTGCAGAGTTCAACTGATGAAAGCATACACACGTCCAGAATCTGCAAATCTGAAAAACTTATGATTCCAAACGTTGGATAAGGGACATTCCACTGTATATTATTGTTCAGAATACATTTTAGAAGCTAAAATTCAAGAGAGTAAGATGCTACTTATTTCTTTTCATCATTGAGGTTTAACAGTGTCTGAAAAGTCTCTGATCCATAGTTAACTGCTCAGTTAATATTCCTAATGGAATGAATATCACCATGTCAGTATGAATAAAGGGCCTAGGTGGCATATGGGAGAAATGTATGAGTAATAGAGAGTAATAAAGCTCTTCCTGTACCTTTGAGTAAACCATAATTTTAATATTAAACTAACATGTAATTTGGTTAGTTGAAATGCAGAGATAATGAGGCTTTGTTCAAAATACTTTACACACACACACACACACACACACACACACACACACACACACACACCACACTCCCCATGTCTATAGTCACATCCCAGCTACTTTAGCATCAGAGAGTCTGCAGATGATTAGCAAAGAGTAACTCTACAGGTCACTCTGAAAAATGGTCTGCTTTAGTAATAAAAGATATCTTTAAAAATGCATTGATATACAACAGCCTATGTGTCAGTGGAGAAAAGAAAGATGTTTTGTAGTTCATGGCCAGGAAAGTGCCTGTGGATTTCAAAACTTTATATTGAAGGTGTGCCTCTCATGTGACTTGTCTGTGCATAGATTTACCTTCCCTAGTTATCTAAAAAGATAAGAGGAAAACATACATCTTGCATAGTATTTAACTTTAATTATGAAGAAGAGGTTACAAGTCTTGGATGTAGCTGACCCATCCATTCTTAAGGTATCCAAACCCAAGCCAGTTATGACTCCTTTTATCCCGTGGACCCGAAAGAGTGGAAGAGACCAGCGGAAGTCAGAAACGTCTATCCCTCAGTGTGATCAAGTATAATCAAGAACAAAAGCAGAGCCTGGTCCTGTGAAGGATATAAACATGCCCAGGTTGACTATGCTATTCATTTAAAATACCCAGAGATAAAAAGCAATTCTGAAGTGTCCACGAAGAGCTCACCTCCTGGGGCTAGAGAGAAAGAGATCATTGTGCATAAGCATGCAGACCTGGGTTCATATTAGCACCAAGATAAGAAGCATGGTTGCATGTTCACTTGTAAGACCAAAGCTATGAGGGGTGGGGAGTGGTTAGATGATCTTGGATCTAGGTGGTTACAAGCCTAGATCCACTAATCCTATCTTGAAGGTGGAAAGTGATGAGGTCACTCAATGTCCTCTCGCCTCTTCATATGCACCTGTACATATGCATGCATGTGTGTAAAACATACACACATATCTTATGTGTCACATATTATATGGGGGAGTGGGTTAGATGGTCTAAAATTAACCAGAAGGAAACTAGAATTTTGTACTTGACATCTCTTTAAAATATTTTATATGTACTTCAGTTATTTTCCATCACATAACACCTTCATTCACTTCAGTGCATAATTATATAGAACTTCAGTTTTGGTGTCACTTACATACTGAATATTCTTTATCATATAATATACAGGTAAGTGGAGAGTGCATAAGGAAGATACCTGCCTCTTCATTTCAGTGAGTAAATGATTTCATAAGGCAAGAAGATAAATTCTCTCAAGCTAAAGGTTAGTGATGTTCATTACTGCTACTGGCAGTGCAAACCCTCTCCCTGTTACACAATATCCTTTCAACAATTTGAACTTCTTAGGGAAAATAAGTAACCCTCCGCCCCCATTGTCCAAAATAAGACCTGGTGTCTAAATGCCCTACAGTGATACACTGTCTTCAAATTCTTTAGCATTGACATTATCTTCAGCAAGCATCCATCTATCAATACTTGTAACTTTGAAATGTTGGGAACAGTAGCTTAAAACCTAGGAAGGGCTATTTGGGTTAAATAAAAGACATGGCTCAGAAAATTTCTATTCTCTCTCAGTCTAGACATAACTGAAGTTGGTATTTCCACATAGTTGTGAAAGATCCATGCTTTATTACTCTTATCTAATTGTTGTGAGGGTGTAGGTGAAGAAGTATATCTTACACTCAACTTTGGACTTGTTTCCAAAATGATGTTCTTAAGTTCTGTCAGGGACAGGGTATAGTTGAAAGAATGCTAAAGTATTTGATTAGCTTTCAAAATATCCAGTCCTCTTTATTCAGCAATTATATGGGTTAGTGGAAGGAGTTTGTATCCAAAATGAATTCATGATCATCAAGAAAAATGAATACATGTGTGTAAATATCTTCTTCAAGCATTGCAAAATGTGTAAAATATTAAAGTTGGACTTACACATAATGAGTGGGTTTGGGGAGGCAACTAATTGACAGAAGTACTCTAAAAGGATGAAAATTTATTCAGAAATAACAAAGAATAACTTTGTGTTTGGGGGAAGAAGGAAACAACAGAGGACTGCTTGCCGGACTAGTTGTTTATAAACTGCTGTTAAGAGGCCAATCTTGCTAGGCCCAGATTATACAATTTATTGAGAGTGCGCAGGCTCCCCTGTTCAGCAGCCCTGATAACGACACTAATAGCTTAATTACAGCTTTCTGCTTAAGGAGATAAACAAGGCTGTTTGCTTTGTCTCTTCCTTTAAATCAGGGGTTACAATTACTTTTAAACACAGTAGAAAGGCACATCTGTGAGTGCATCTACTTTGTTAAGAAAGCAACCAGAAACCAGCTGGAAAATAAAGAAAGCCCCAGGAGTGAGCAGGCAGTCTAACATGTGAGTGTGGGGGGGGGGAGTCCCATTTGAGCATGGAGCAGTAGACATTAGACACAGTAAACAGGCAGCAATGTGTGTGTGTGGGGGGGTGGTGGGGGCCAGGAATAGAAATTTTTTGGAGAATATATTTTCCCGGGATTCCCTCAGAGACATCACAGGGGCCCTCCCCTCCCTGCTGTCCTTCAGACAGCCATGTCTCCGCTCCCCATCTTCCACTTCAGCACCAGGAAGCTAGGACAGCTCCTCAGTCTGCCTTACAGAGCTCTGGCTACCTGAGGCCTTCAGCATTTTCTCTAAATGGTGTTGATCTTGTTCTCTGTACCTTTAGGGAGACACAGTGGGGACTGGGTCCATGTCTGGCCTGTTTATTTCTAGATGAGATGAAGACATGTTATGTCTGAACCAATATTTTAGTTGGACTCTAGAGCAATTTAACCAGAATAAAAGATTAAGTCATTGGTTTGAATCTGGGGTTCAGTGTAATTGGTAGCTGGAACTTGAGACCCTTCTTGAGTGCTTTATTCTATTACTTTGTTACAGCACTACCAGGAAGGCAACCAATCTTTAGGAACTGTACTTTAGTTCACTTTCTTTTCTACTAAGTTGAAGACACCAACAATTCCTAATATCTTTAGTCTGGGAGAACAATGTTCATCCTAAAAGAAGCACCCCCCCCCCCAAAAAAGAAGAAGAAGAAGAAGAAGCACTTTCCAGTTCTTTGGAAGACCTCTCAGAAACATGTGCTGGACTTGGAAGGCACAAGCAGGGACTCCCAGAGGAGCACTATCAACTACCACAGCATGCCACAATGACCAGACCTCCACACTGAAGGTTTCTCTCCTCCAGTTACAAAGCCAGGGGCAACCATTTAGGAAGTGACCACATACACATCATTTGAAGAGTCAAATCACTAAGAAGAAAACATACTTTTTTACTCTGGCCCAGTCAGTTCCTATTGTTTTAGCCATTAAAAAGTTGCTGACTCAGTGAATCATTTTCTCCAAGCAGCAGTCTTGTGTCTAAACTCTTCTCCACAGGACATCACATACTTATTCTTTGCTCCAGCACACACGTATGCATAAAATGCACTCTCACGCACACACACAGGCACACCAATTCAGTCCTTAAATGCTTTTTTAAAAAGTGCTGTCTGATTTTTAAAACTTATTTTGAAATTGAGCCTTAAGGGGAAAGCTCTCACTCTTTTTGCCTAGAGAAGGCAGCATGGAGAGGAAGAAACACAGGTAGGGAGGGCTGGGAGTTAGGAGCCATTCAGAAGAAGTGTTCTGCCAAGTTAGTGGTGAAAACTTCTTAGGAGAGAGCAACTCCTCCGCTGTGAGTTTGGAGCAGAAGCAGGAAAGGACAGACCGGTGTCTCTTGTTAGGTGACCCGGGGCGCCCGAGGCACCCCCCTGAAGCATAGTAACTCTGAATCTCTGGGTCCCTTCATTTACTCTTTCCCCTTCCCCCTCCCTCCCTTCTCTCCTTTTTTCCCTCGCCCCCTCTTTCCCCATCCTACTCTCCCTTCTCACTTAATTATCTGGGCCACTTGGAACTCACGGAGTCCACCCAGCTGCTTGCTGTATACCACGCTTTCCTCTTTACCACCAACTTGGCTTTCCAGCCGCTGTTCCCAGTCAGCCCCGCCCCCTCCCCCGCATCAGTGAGGTGGTACCCTCCAGACAAAATCACCCGCGTCTGAATGTCACCAACAAGTTCCACCCTGTAGTAACCCTGCCGGCGACAGCCTCATCCAGGAAGCCCTGCCATCTCCTCCGCCCACAGCCGCGCGGCATTCCCTCCCCGCCAGTGATTCTTGGGGTCATTGTTACCACTGACACTTTCTTTTCCTCCTGGAAGGGGAAAGCCCGCGTGGGTGTCACTGGTTGGGTGTAAGGCTCTACGCGCTCCCCTCCCCCACCTCTGCAATACACACACACACACACACACACACACACATACATACGCCTTCCCCACGCGGGCGACACAAAGGGAACGAGTGTAAGAGCAGGGCGCCTGCAGGGCAGGAGGGCGCAGGGAGGGGGCACCAGGGAGGGGCGGGGGCTGATCTGGCCCAGGAGGAAGGGAGGGAAGGAAGCAGGTGCTAGACACCCAGACGAAGGCGAGGGGCGTCCTTACCTGCCCCCAGGTTAAAGGAGATCCTGGCCTCTGCGAGATATGGCGTGTCGCTCTTGGAGCGGACTCTTCTGATGGGCCGCCGGTCTATGTCATCCTCCGAAGAAGCCGCCATTAATGTGGGAGGCAGGAGCAGGGTCGCCCGGCGAGCTGAGAGGAGAAGGAGATGGAGAGAGGGGGAGGGAGAGAGGCGGAAAGGGGGAGGAGAGGAAAGGAGGAGGCTCACACACATAGAAAGGGGGAGGGGAGGGGGAGGGAAGAGGAAGGGAAGGGGGCAGGGAGGGTGGGGGAGAGAGGGAAAAGGGTGAAAAAGAGGAAGAGAAAGAATGAGAGAAAGAGAGCAGAGAAAAGGGTGAAGGGAGAGAAAGAAAATCCGTTAAGGATTGGTGGACTGGAGCAAGATCAGGTTAGCCCTGGTCTGTGCCCAGGGCTCCCCCTAACTCCTCTCCCAGCGGCGGCGGGCCAAAGGGTCAGTGCTCTTGGCCAACACCCTGCCTCCTGCCGCAGCCCTGTTTCAGCCACTGGCACAGATAGGCTAACGCGAATAGGAAGACTCTAAAGCCAAGATGCCCAGTCAGCACTGTGCCCTCTCCCGCCAAATACACTTCCTCTCCTTTCAAGCACAGACGGCTGTAGTCTCCACAACCCAGGGGACTCTCTAGCCTGAAGCTGTTGGAGGACCACAAAGGGCAGCTTTTATTCTTACTCCCTGATGCCACTCCTGGAGCCTGTCACTCTGGCCCCATTTGCCTTGGGGTAGGGCACCTACCTTTTCCAGGATAACCTCTCTGTTCTGTCCCTCCCAACTAGAAGCCCAAATAAAGTTCGATGGAAGCTTTCTTATCTTTCCCCTTACAACTTAGGGTGGGACATGGTGGGAGAGTGTGCTCAAGTTAGGTAGGCTGGGTTTTATAATTGATAATTTCAATGTAAACCAGGCTTATTCACAGAACCGATGGGCCTCTTCTACATTCACTAAGGTGTAGGATGCGCTTCTCTCTACATAAATACCTACTATAGGAACCTTCAGCTTTTGCTTTCGGTCACATCTAATACAAATAACGATGTTTGCACTGGACTTCTCTTTGACAGCTCTGCACCACTGTTGCTGAAGGAGAGGTAGCGATCAAAGCAGCTTGGATTCCTTTGAACATTTGTGCTGCCTGACTGTAACACTCCACAAAACACAGCAAACGAGCCAGAAGGTTTTCTGGGGGTGTGATCAGAACCTGTTTGATGCCACCACTGAAAGTATTGGTGGGCTAAACTCCTTTGTGTTTGTCTTTCTGAATCTTATCACACAGGATCTTTTTTCTCCCCTGATGTCACTATTCTTCAGTCTAATAAGTGCCCAACGCCAGCAGGTGGATACCCTGACCTCCTTGGTACAAAGGAGAGCTCTGTATGGCTTCCTGCCCTTTGGTCTCCCAGCTCAGGCTCTACAAGGCTCTCTTCTCTGTACTGCAGCTGCCAATTCCCTCTCATTTTATACTCACCCCCCTCTGGGTTCCCCAGTCTCTCTCCACTGGACCCTTGCCTTCACATAGTCATTGTTACCCTTGGCCTCACTGCTTCTCTAACTTCAAACACAGTCTCTGTGATTTTGTTGGACCTTCCTATGGAACTCCAGCACTCCAAGATTCCCATTTTCTTACTTCCTGTTCTCTTCTTTCATTCCATCTCCTGCTTCCTAACTTCATCTCTCTACCAAGGTCATTTTTAAAGGCTACCAATGTCTTCCTAACAGTTAGATCCATCTTTTTTCTTGGTCCCTTTGAAATATTTCATAATCTGTTTGTCTTGAGGTTATCTCTTCCTTTCCTCTTCCAGTACTGAACTACTTCCCTAACTACTTGATTTCTAACTGTCAGCTAGTTCTTGTGGTGATAGATTGTGCACCCTAATAAAAATCTGCCTGAAGATCAGAGAACAGAGCCAGCCACTAGATTAAACATAGAGGCCAGGCAGTGGTGGCACACACCTTTAATCCTAGCACTCGGGAGGCAGAGATCCATCTGGATCTCTGTGAGTTCAAAGCCACCCTGGGTTACATGAGATTGATTCAGTCTAGGAGAGAAACAGAGCCAGGCAGTCATGGCACCCTCCTTTAATCCTAGTACTTGGGAGTCACATGCCTTTAATCCCAACAGTTGAGATCTCATGCCTTTGCTACCAATATTTGAGGAGGCACACACACCATTAATCCCAGCACTAGGAAGGAAGTGATGGCTGGGTGGAGAAAGGTATATAAGGTGTGAGGAGATGTGAATTAAAGTCCTTTTTGGCTGGAGCCCTTTCAGCTGAGGACTCAGAGACATTCAGTCAGAGGATTTGTGGATTTGGCGAGGTGAGATGTGACAGTAGCTTGTTCCTCTGTCTCTCTGACCTTTCAGCATTTACCCCAACATCTGGTTTCAAGTTTTTTATTAAAAAGTCCATTCAGGATTCGTGTTACAAGTTCTCCACACGTTAGTCTGAAATTGCATATCCTATCACTCACTGCCCGCTCTCCCACTATTTCCTTAGAATCCACTCAGATGGCCCATATCTGACTCGTTTTGGATAGACCTGCTCCTGTGGTAATGTGCTACACTGCAAGTCTCTTTGAACTTTTCGTGTTCCCCTAAGAATGTATTTATGCTGTGAGCCTACTGCCCTAGTTTGCTTCCTATGGCTGCACTAAAACACTGACCAAAAGTAACTCGGAAGAGGACAAGGTTTATTTGACTTACAGGCTATAGTAAGTCATTCCATCATCAAGGGAAACCAAGGCAGGAACCTGGAGGCAGGAACTGAAGCAGGGACCATGGAGGGATGTTGTTTACTGGCTTGCCTTCAAGCTCACATTCAGTTACTTTATATAACCTAGGAATGCATGATAAGGTGTGGTACTACCCACAGTTGGCTAAGCCCTTCTCCATCAGTTAGTATTCAAGAAAATGCCCCCAGGACATCTAATGGATGTAGTTCCTCAATTGAGGTTCCTTCTTCCTAGGTGCCTCTAGTTTGTGTCAAGTTGATAAAAATTAACTAGCAGCCCTAGCACATAGGAAATGTTCAGAAGATGCTTCTGAATAAAAGAAGAGTGAGAAGGAGGGAGAGAGGAAGAAGGAAAGATGAAAGAAATGAAAGAGCATTAAGTAACTAATGAGTGGTTAAGTTAGGGACCAAGTCAATATCTCCCTGGATTCAGATACTATGCCTTCCCCAGGAGATGGTTCCAGGACTCATCGTGGATACCAAAAGCCTAAAATATTCAAGATCCTTATATAAAATATTTGCATTTCTTCCTGTATGCTTTAATTCATCTGTAGATCAACCCAGTTCCATTTTAATAATTTATTCAATGTAGAATTGTTGTAAATAGTTGCTATGTTATATTGCATGGGGAATAATGACAAGAACCAAGTTTTTGCATGTATGGTACAGATGTAATTCCCCCCTGTATTTTCCAATATTGCTTGAATTTGAGGATGAAGGATAGATATAGATGGCTGACTGATATGCTAATTGTAGATGTTTGGTGTACCACATCTATCTGTCTATCTATCTATCTATCTATCTATCTATCTATCTATCTATCTATCTATC
>CABHPH010160846.1:33805-49926 GCA_902168325.1 Peromyscus nudipes
TATCTATCTATCTATCTATCTATCTATCTATCTATCTATCTATCTATTCATCTACTTATGCATTTGAAACAGAATCTTGTTATGTAGCTCAGGCTGGCCCTGGATTCACGCTGTTGCCCTCTCTGGCTTTGAACTCTATCTACCTGCCTCAGCTTTCTGGTTGCTGGAGGTACTGGTATACACCACTATGCCAGACTCTAGGCACAGGTTACATTCATTCGTCTATTATAGTTGATCGTTATATCCTGTGTATTCTCAGTGAAACACAGATTATCAAAAGGATGACTGTATTGTAATGGGGAAAAGGTGAATGGATCCTTAGCACATAATCATGACACACTGGTTTCAGTTCTTCAGAAGGAACAGAAAGTAAAGAAGCTCAAACACCTCTGAATGTTTTATAAACCATTTCCCCATGAGTTAATGTAGGGCTTTTTGTTTAAAATGCCTGGGATTTCCTCTCTTATGTTATTCATGAGCTATGTGTGAAGAAGAATGATAAAGTTGTTTGGGAGACTAGAGAGTCAGAGATTTCCCAGTGTTCCTTTAATCCCACACATTTATTCTTGATATAGAAAAATACATCTGTGTGGCGTGATTGTACCTACCCAATCTCAGTTGTTTGTTTCTTTATTTGTTTTGAAATATAGTTTTCCTGGGTGTTCCAGGCTGTTGTCACACTTAGAATCCTCCTGCTTCAGCCTCCAAGTGCTGGCATTTCAGGTGTGTACCACCATTACTAAATTGTGGATTTTGTATGTCCCCAAGAAGAACCTACTGAATTAGAGTTTGAAGGATGAGATGGGAGTAGCTAGATTTTAAAAATTGTTCCAACTGTGTTGACTCTTCTTTTTAAAATCTCATCACATGGATTTAGTATTACACTAGAAGTCCTGAGTAAATAAATAAGGCAAGCAAAATAAGTGTAAGATGTAATTAATTTGAAAGCAAGAGCAAATATTTTGCTAGTCATATTTGGTATAATTGTGTATACACAGAATCCTTAAGGGTATCAAAAATAAATAAATTTCACAATATCACTGGATATATTTGTATTATTTTTAATTAAAATTTATTTATTTATTTATTTATTATGGGGTTGAACATGCCTGTGCCAAGGTACCACAATGATCCCAGAGGTCAGAGGAAAACCTGTGTGAGTTGTTTCTCTTTTTCCACCATGTGTATTCCAGGGATTGAACACAAGTTGTCAGGTTTGGTGGCAAGCCCCCTTATATACTGAGCCATCTCAATGTCCTGAAAATAAAAATTTTAAAGTACCATACACAATGACATTGAAATACATGAATAACTATGAAAATTTTTTAACAAAAATGAATAATAATTCTACATAAAAACTATGAAGCTTCATGGACGTAAATTAAGAAGACCTAAATAAAATGGGTAATGGGATTAATATACTAGGATAACTTTCATGAATTTAAAGGAAAATCAATGTTAAGGCATTAGCCTTTTAAAATTGGCCTATAGTTTCAATGTGATTCCAAACAAATCTAAGCATTTTTAAAGAAAATTCGACAACTGATTCTAAAATGCACATGGGAATGCAAAGGGAGAATAGTCAGCATGATCCTGACAAATGAGCATGAATTTATAGGATTTATAGTATAAGACACGCAGATTCATGACAGCACAGAATATAAAAATAATGTAAGGTGAACAGATCAATAGAAGACCTAAAAGCAGACATGCATTCGAACAGTCCTGTGACTTGGATAAGAATATCTTTGTAATATAGGAAGAAAGGGCTGAACTTATGTAGGGCCAGAAGGTGACACAAACTGATGGGGGAGAAAACACATCAGTTATCTAATTCAGTGCTGGACCTGCGTGTTGCAGTACTGACCTGCCCGGCATGATATTCCCACTGGTGTAACAGCAGCACAATGGTTATATAAGTAACCAACTGTGTTCTGACTGGCTATGAGGCCTGCTCCATAGGAGGGATTTTATTTCTGGTCAGTAGTCCATGACTGTAAAGACCATAGACCCAAGGGAAAAACCTACTCTTGGGGGTTTGCTATGAGATCATGCTGTGAAACTGTCTTCTAAATATTTGTGTTTAAACTTGTAGATTTGTGTTGCCCTCAACTTTGGTCAAAAAAGTTTCTTTGTACAGTGGTCAGTGGTTCATGTAGAGACTCATAAGTAGTCAAAATGCCATGTATAACTAATGGTGAATGCTCCATAGCAGATAGTGATCTATATTAATCTCCACCCATTCAAGATGGGAACATTGTGGAAGCTGGGGCATAAAGAATGTATGAACTGGCAGATGGAGAGGAGAGACATGGAATGCTGAGTTCCAGACATTATATGTCTGTTGTATGGATTGACTCACAGCAGTTGTGGTTCCCAGCATAAGATTAAGTCAATAAAAATTCCAGCATAGATAGTGAGAGACTCCTAGACATATTCCCTACTGGAGGGGCTATTGAGGACTGGTAGCTGCTTGGGGAGGAAGAGTTTCTCTTTTGCTGAGAATATGGTTGTGGATAGACTGCTCACACTTCAGTGTATGGTCTCTCACCTGTGCTCATATGGGCGGCACTAACTGAACTCTAGAGATTATCAATAACAACAAGAAAAAAAGGGTATGAAGTTGTGAAGACAAACAGTATGGTGGGCAGTAGCTGAGAGCTGGAAGGAGGTAGTGGTGGGTGGATATGATCAAAGTACATTGCATATATATATGAAATTTTCAAAGAATAGATAAAAATAGTATTAGAATTTAAGTTCTGTTATATTTTCAGTATCATACACCATCAAAAATAAGAGATTACTGCTATGAGCAAATATATAAATGAATCTCACAGATTTAATGTTGAAAAAAGAAGCCATTTTCTAAAAGAGCAAATACTGAATGTGCCCATTTATTTGAAGCTGAAGGATAAGTTCTGTGACAGAGGCTGATGTGCCATAGGTACATCATTCTTAGGCCACTAAGAAGCATAGTTTACTTTGGGATGTAAAACAAACTTCCCATCTTATTCTGAGTGGTAATGATACTTTTCAGCAAAGCTTCTAAAAAAGCTTCATGTTATACACATTTTGTATTTATTCATGAGATGAAGATGTGACATTTATCACTAAAGAATAATATTATGAAATACTTCTAGCTAATTAAGATATGCAAGTTAATTTGAGCAATATTTTTTAAGATAAGTATTAAATGTTTGTGAAAACATACTATTAATAACAAATAAATGGATGCCAATTATTTATTAATGACTTAGACCATTTGGGGAATGTTCATATTACACTATGCTAACATCTTGTGTTTTTTTTATTGTTTATTTGACCATTAACTTGGGGATATTATCTTAACTATCTCTAGTATCTATACTTTTTATATTTTTTTACATGTATAAGTGTTTTTTCACCATGTATCTGTGTACCATATAAATTTTTATATATGTATTTAAGAATTCTCTATTTTTCTATGTGTGGGTTTAGCTTTTGATTTTTCCTGTTTCTCTCTTATTGAAAATAGGTTTTTAGATACCTTTAATTTTTTAAAGTACCCTGCTCTGACAATATAATAAGGTAACTGTATTGGAATGTGTGCAAGGAATAAAGTAATTGCTAGCAGTTCTTGTGCCTTGATCAATGTTAAAATGAAAAGAGGAAAAACCCAGGAATAAAAAGCCAGGTTGAAGAGGCTTCCATCCAATCTGGGATAATTTGGAGACAGAAATCTATGACATCCACTAACAAGAGATGTTATAATAAAAGAAGACATTCATGAGTCCTGGGTAAAAATTTATCTATGCATGCATGCATAAATGAATGAATGAATGAATGAGTGCAGGAAGAGAAAGGACTCTTGCTTTTTTCCCCAGCGGAATGCTGAGAGCTAACTTAATATGGAGGCAGCTGTTGTAAAATCATCACTTTGTAAGCATCACTATAAACATCAAGCAAGGGGGAAAAGATCAAGAAAAACCAACAGAGGTGCTAAATCCAGGGGAAAGCTTGAGGAGGAGCAGGGAGATTTTCTGACTTTAAAGTTCCTTCCCCCTCCCCCACTGGTTTCAAGGTACAAACTGGACAGCATTTTGCCTGGGCAATGAAAATGGCCACTCCTGGTATAGGACAATTGGGTACTGGTTATCTCCACATATGACACATCCAGAGAAAAATGTAATGTTATCTTTGGACTATTCTAGCCTATAAGGAGCAAACTTGAGTCTCATCATGAGAATATAGCAGATAACATTGAATTAGGAGTGGTCTGTTAAAAAGGGAGAGAAGAACCACGTGTTTCACGAATGGTGATGTCATAAAGGGCAACTTAAGGCCGTAGAAACATTCCAGGGTCAAAAAAGCAGAAGAGATCTGACCCTAGACTGGGCTGTCCTGGACCATAACCTTGGGTTGATCTGACCTTGGCCTGGATTCTGTCCTGCAATGAAAGGGTGCTTTAAGTCCCCGTCAGCTTACAGGGAAAGGCAAAGAGCAGGCTAAGTTAAAATGTTACTGTGACTGATCAATGCACTGTAGATATAAAGTAATTATCTACATACACATTCACATCCCTCTAGACTGATTATGGAAGGATAGATGAGCAATAAATTGATGATACATAAATTATGGAAATAATAAAGACAAGAGAATAAATCCAGTAAAAACATATTCATTCCTTTCTCTTTATAAGAATTTCCAGAGGTCAGATAGAGATGAGGGCCCACCCTTTCTAAAAAAAAATATGAAAAAATTATCATTGTTAGGTAAGCCCTCAGTCTGTGGACAAGCAGTAATAATATTAAGAGTATTTTGTTTTGGATTAATTGGAGGCTCTTGACATTTTGTTAAAAATTGAATCTTGTATAATATATTTAAGCAGATTGGGGGTCTAGGCTGTGTGAAGGAAACACACTTCACCACTTGTCATATCTGACAAGAGGTAGAAATGCAAGCGATTTTAGACTTCACCGTTTAACCTGGTACTATGTCATTGTGGCAAATTATCCCGTAGAAAACACAAAATGTGAGCAATGCACATGGATGTCATTGATTGCAATACCAATCCAGGCCACCGAAGTTACTTGTACATCTTAAGCAGATTTAACAAAAACATACCAAGGCTGGTTTTTTGTTACACTAAATTTAGCATGTAGATCCTGGAACATTTTTCTTTGCTATGCATAACAGCATTTTCTAGAAACTCAGAATATGCAGAAATGTCACTGGTGCCTTTTAATCCTCACTCCTCAGCTTGTCACTAAAGGAGCTGTCTATTTCACACATTTCTGACACTGGTTCCCTTTTCTCTCTGCTAAATTTATGAGGGTCCGTAACAGAGAAGGGATGGAAGCTTTCTTTTTACCATTTCTGCCCAGGTTCTAGACATGTGATCTTTCTACCAGGCCCATCTCAAATCTTCCCCATTGTATGATTTTAGTAGAGTGTTGTACACCTCAGAGTCTATCTGAGTAGAACTGGACAACCACAAAATCCACACTCATGCTTCCACATGCAGTAGAAAGAGGCTTTCCAAAGGATAAGGCCACTTCTGGGCACTGAGCTAACCCTGCTTTCTATAGCTATACAATTCTAGTGACTTGCTGAGTCTTCCTTAGGTATTGGATACCTATCTTCTCTTGGATTGATGCCTGCATACAGATGCATGCAAGACTGTTAGTTAAGTACCCTAACACCAGCCTGGCAATTCCCTCCCAGAGGGCCTGTTTCATTGTATGAAAAATTGTACCTAATTTGAAAAGTCCTTATTCACATGAGACTTATTAACAAAACCTGTTTCTCTTTCTGGTGGGAAAATCATTCTGTTTTTTTTTCTTTCCATCTTTGCATGTCCAAACTGCCTGATTTCTGTGGCTGAAATATTTTTGTGCCCACCCCCACACTTCTGTACCACTAGGAAAATTAGTTTTGCCCTCTTTGTTTACCTCTGCGAACTTGTGGTCCTTGATGTTCTTCACTTTGCATGAACAGATAAGAAGGATGATGACAATTTTATTTTCCACTCAGAAAACATGAAGTACTGCTTAGAAAATACAGGGTGAGGTCAGCCTTCCTGAATTTGTAGCTAAATCCCATACTTATAGTTTCATGATTTTATACAAATTAGTATCTCTGTGAATCTAGGATACCAACATAGCACCCCTGCTACAGTCTCCATGAGGATGCAAACACATAATCCTTATTAAGTCTTTGGCAAAGGATATTCCTGATAAACCTTGACTAATAGTATGGAATACTATTATTACTTGATAGTCCAAAGCAAGGCTATAGTTGTGAAATTAAACATTGGCATAATTCCAAAGCTTAATACCTATCAGACTTATTTTAAAAAAAAAACAGCTCTCTAAGCTTTGGTTCCCTTATATGCAAATGAGAAATAAAATGAACTCTTTCACTGGGCCTTGAGAGGATAAAACATTATGTAATAAATGTAAAACACCTAACACAGAGCCTGACAAATGGTGGGCGGGCAACAAATGTTCACTGCTTCCTGTCCTCCTGGTTTCTTAAAGTAGACACTGTGCAGAGTGGCTGGGGGCTGGCTGCTAAAACATGCTAGATACAGAAAGGAAAATGTGTTTCGGGCTTTGCATGTTGAATTGAGTTGGACAGAGGCTTAAGCAGCTTCTTATTTAAATGTTGATCATGCCTAGTCAAGGTGTATAAGTCACTTTTTAAGTCTCATTCACCAGTATAGGTAACAGCAAGCCTTATGATTTTAATTTTGCCTTTTCTACATGGCTGGTTTTAAATAGAGGTGGTAATTAATAACATAATTTAAAGTCTTCAGGTTTTCATACCCCGGATTCATGTTCAGTGTGCAGAAAGGTGACATACTCGGCGGTAGCCTCATGCGGCAGACTGCTGGCCTTGCTCATTTGGAAGTCACCTCAAAGTAAAGGTTGTTAGCTTGAGTTATTCGAGTCCCTTTACAAGAAGACAATAGCAAGTAGAGATAGGAACACCAGTGTACTGGCTAGTTTTTGTCAACTTGACACAGGCTAGGGCCATCTGGGAAGAGGGAACTACAACTGAGAAAATGCCTTCGTCATATTGACCTGTTGGCAAGCCTGAGGGGCAGTTTTTTTTTTTTTTTTTAATTAATGATTGATGTGGGAGAATACAACCCACTGTAGATGATGTAACCCCTGGGCAGGTGATCTTGGGTTGTATTAATAATCAAGCTGAGCTAGCCACAAAGAGCAAGCCAGCAAGCATGGTTCTCCCATGGCCTCTGCTTTAGTTCCTG
This sequence comes from Peromyscus nudipes, assembly GCA_902168325.1. NCBI lineage: Eukaryota > Metazoa > Chordata > Mammalia > Rodentia > Cricetidae > Peromyscus > Peromyscus nudipes. The sequence goes on from CABHPH010160846.1 coordinate 41,061, forward strand.
TTTCCAGGTTCCTGCCTTGAGTTCCTGCCCTGACTTCATCTCATGGTGAACTATATGATGTACCATCAAATGGATCCCTTCTTCCGCAGTATGCTTTTGATTGAAGTGTTTGTCACAGCAACAGGAACCTGACTAGGATAGTCAGCCTAGGCACTGGGATCCTGGGTTTTGTCTAACTCCTCTTCCACAATCCAGCTGTGCTAACTAGTTAAACACCCAGTGCTCTCCACCCCCAACCATCTAGTCCCTAGAAATGTAGGAAACTACAAAGCTGGGAAGACTTATGTTTGAATCCTGGCATTATAGTTGATTTTAGATATATTTTTCCTTCTAAGCTTTAATTTCATATGATTTGGGGCAATAATATCTAACCAGTGACAAGTTTGTAGTTTTGAGTGAAACATGCATGCATAGCTTCCGGTATATGTTAGGTATTAATAAGCAATGCTTGTGTTTCCTTCCTTCCCCAAGGCTTAGCTTTATCATCTGTAAGATGAGCCGGTTGAATATAGCATCTTTAGGCTTTAATATTCTATCATTGCCATGATTACACTGTTGAGTAAAACATTAGAAAGACCTGGTAGTTGCTGGTGTGCCTTGAACAAGAAGAACGCTGTTGGCAAGTCAGGGACCACAGACTTTCCTTGATGGATGAGTTGGAGGGAAGACCCGCCTAGGGCAGATTAGGTGGATATTGTATTTGCATTCTGTTGTGTCTACAGATGGGCTGCTGATGGTAATCAGATCACAGGGTATTAGTCAGCCACTCTGTCTAGTAAATAACAGAAAAACTGATTCAGGGACACAGTCCAGCTGGTAAAGTTGCCTTTGGGGCAAAATCAAAGCACAATGGACCTCTCTCCCTTCCTTCAAACTGTGTCTGATTATTAATTCATCATGAGAATCAACAATTATTAATTTTTAAATTAAAATAGAGAAATTAAAGGTAATCTGTGGACCTTCATTTAGATTAAAAGCATACACAACTGTGTGTTTATGTGCATTAAAGGGATGTAAGCATATGCATCAGACTGTAGGAGTACCTATTTTAGGTGATGCTTGAGTTTGGTTTGGCTTGATGGTCTGTATTTTCTATAACTATTATGCACTACATTTGGTAGTGAGAAGAAAAAATGAGTTATCAGTGTTGTCAGAAATTCCCATGGAGACATAGGAAGGTTGTCTGTCTAATTCAAACTAAGTACAGAGGTCTCTCCTCCCTCTGTGATAGTTTCCTGAGAAAGAAAGATTAAATGTCTTTCTTTTTTATACTGCAGAGCTCTCCCTGCAGTATAACTACATAAAATGACTGTGGCACCACGTTCTTATACAGCTCTTGAGGCATTCTGCCTTTGAACATGAACTATGTGAACACTCTAAATTCTATTTATCTGCTCATAGTATCTACACTGGTAAATATGCTCAACCATAGAACATTGACCTAGAAGATGTGGTGGGGGGGATCAAAAGGTTTAAGGTTTTAATTATGACTTTATTTGCACAGCTGTGGGGCCTTCAAAAGTTACTTGATCATTGGAACATCTGAAAAATGGGATAATAAAATGTACTCCACAAATTTCCCCTTTGTGGATCAAATGAGACAATAAAGGCCCTGATACATAGTGAAGTCTCTTCTCTCCTTTGTTTTCCTTTGCAACCTCAGTGTACATATCCAGGCTGTTGAGTGAACTTGGGTTATGGGTTCAGTGTAGAAGTCAGCCTTGTAGGGCATTTGCAGTGTGGTCTGGCTTTTCAAAGATAAGATCTGGCTAAGGTAAGTGCCATCTTCTCTGTTTAATTAACTAAGCAAGAGATCTTGCTACATTGGTCCACAAGAAAAGCAAGGTCTATTTTTAACCCTTTGCAGCAAAACCTCTTTTTGTTCTCCTCTGCAGTACCCTGTGACAAGCTACAGTTCTACACAGTGAATGACTTTGTTTTGAGTTATGTTGGGGACTTATTTCTTAGATGATCATCTCTGTGCTAACTCAGAACATTGCTTCAGATGAAAACCCAATCCAGAATTTGAAATTGTCTTGGCAACTACAAACATTTGCTTTATATAAGTATTTAAAATGGGCTATTAACTTTCGGTATTAGTGATAAAGAGAAAATGTTGTGTTTATAGTCCAAGTTGTAATTTAGAGTGTTTCCTGATGATCTCCCAGTCCTCTAAATAATATGAAAGGAAAGATTAAGATTCAGAAGAAATATAACTCAGAAACACATGCAAAAGATGTCAATAAATAATTTTCAAGAACTGTTGTGCCATATTGAGTATTTTGGATTGCTTTCTGAGGTCTCTATACCAAGATTTGTGTACGTAGAACTTATTTCATATTGATGTTTACATGTATTACTAGACCCAACATATTCTCTAAATTCAATACATTCTAAACTAATTTCCTCCATGTTGTTTCTCTTTTTATAATCCTTCTCTCAGTGAATAACTTCTAATATCCAAAAGTAACATCCGAGAATGTCTTGACATACCGCTTTCTCAGTATCCAGCTGTCTTGCTATCACACATATAGGGAGAATCTCCTCAATGATTCCAGATCCCTTTCTCTTCTGAATCCACCCATTTGTTTGCTGCCCAGTCATGTTTGCATCACTGCAGTAGCCAGTGGTTCCCCTAGCTTCAGTCTTTCTCCCTCATCAGTCCTCAGATCCATGAGCTTCATGATAACACGTTTGAGCACAGATCCCTACTATGCTGTGTTTTTATAGACCTAACATCTGCTTTGGAAATCCTTAGTTCAGCAAACAAAGTCTTGAGTACCTGGGCTTCTGCCTCCTCATCTAGTCTCTTCTGAGTCTGCCTCTTTGCGCTGTGACCTCTCCGTCTACGTCCCTTGTAATAAACACAGGATTCAAACTGATCTCGCTCTTCAGATGTCCATACCCTATCACACGTCACTTCACACTGCCTAGAAGATGCTTCATGGTCCTCACTCAATCCAACTAAAATGTAAGTTACCAGGCATCACATCTTGACTATCAACTTGGAAACACACTGGCATCTCTGATGTGCTAGTTTTTGGTGTAAAATCCTAAGAAATGGATAGATGGCTAATATTGCCCAACAATAGAACCATAAAGAGGAGTCTTTTGGAATCTGTTAGTAATTTTGTTTCAACATCAATTCTATAATTTTTCTTATTTTGTGTTTTTTTAAAGATTTATTGATTTGTGTGTGTGTGTGTGTGTGTGTGTGTGTGTGTGTGTGTGTGTTTCACCTGAATGTATGAAAGTACACTGTGTGCATGCCTGGTTCCCACAGAAATCAGAAAAGGGTATTTGATTCCCCTGGAACAGGAGTTATGGAAAATTGTTGGCTGCTATAGTTACGAGTCACCATGTGGATTCTGGGCACTGAACCCAGGTCCTCTGTAACTGCAGCAAATGCTCTTAACCATTGAGCCATTGCTCCTGCACACCCTCCTCCTCCTATTTTTCTATTTTCAGACTGTCTCACATTTCCAAAGTGCTTAGAAATTTGAATTAGGAATAAACAACATTCAAGAAGAGATGGGATGGGATGGGTATCTCTCTTGGGGAGATGCAGCCTTGTCACTTTCTTTTGAGTAAAATTAAAGGGGGATTAATATAAGAGTGACCATTAATTATATGGGTATTAGGTGCTTAACATTTTGTTTCAATTTCTACATTTATTTGTTTGCTGCTTAGAAACTTTGTTTTCCTATAGTACTTTCATGTCTTTTGGAAGGACTAGGTGCTATCTGTGCTACTAGCCAATGTTTTTCAGTAAATGATCTTAATTCATTTTCTATTGTTCTACTTATTTCCGTGTGTTGCTTTTCCTCAGCCATAGTCCATAAAAATGCAGTGCTGGCTATATATTTTTCTGTTTCAATGATATATTTTTTATTTAAAATTTCCTAAAGCACAATAGAATAAATACACTACCATTATAAGAGAGTACCTTGTGTTTTTTTTTTCTGAAAATCATATGTTGTTCCACAGTTTACAAAGTGCTATTTTGTTTCACTTAATCCTCCAAATGCCATTTGGGTTGAGAACTCTTGACCTGATTATCATTTGCACTGGAAATGCAGAAGGGAAGCAAAAGAGACTAAATTCTTGGTCTAACCACCAAGCTAGGAAGTAGAAGTCACTTTTTGAGCTCAGGACTGTGGGAGGGTAATGATGAAATTCTAAAACACAATGACAGCCTGTAGTCAAGGTGGGGGACTATTTGATTCCTATCATAGATTATTATGTGCTATCATTGTAATATTCCAATACATACAAAAGGGACAGGAAGTAAATATAAAAACTGAATAGTTACATAGACTTAAACATAGAGTTATATGCATTTTTTTTTGGCCAAAGGCTTTGATAGTATCCTGAATTTGCTCTTCTGATTGAGAAACAAATAGATCTTGAAGATCATTTCTATATTTAGACACAGTACTTAGAAGTCCCAGTTTAACATATCCATGTCCATTCAGGAGTTTTGCTCAAGTCTGTGTGTCCAATGGCTCACTGGGAAAGTATTAAACATATTGAAAATGGTACCAACTATAAGCTAGCTTTGGTATGCTAGTCTCCCATCCTACCCTCTGCTGCACAGTCACAGAGGGTGGTACTGCAAGTGTTCTTTCTTGCATTCTTTAAAAAAATGATTTTTTTTTGAGAAAACAGATTTGTTTGGGCAAATGAGGAGTGAGAATTCGTCCCCCAGCACCTGTGAATTGTTTATGCTAATTGGGTCATGGCTGATGCTAGCTGAGTGTGGGCTGCATTTTAATCCACTCTTTCATATGCCGTATGAGATAGTGGGAGTTATTAATTGATTGGAAGTGTTGCCTTGTATTTTCATGTCATTTTCTTCCTCTCTCTGCCTCATTATCTCGGGTTCTCTCTTCCTCTCACCCTCTGCTCTACACAGGAAATATGAACTCCAATATGTTTTAGGACAGATGGCTACTAGGAGCAAGGTACCCCAAATATCAAGGACCTCCACAAAAGCTCCTTTGTGAGCATGGCTGTTGTGTTTCAAAGGCATGCTCAGAAGCTGGGGCTGGACTGCATGGCCCTCTAATCTGTGGGACTGGAAGACTGGCTGTCTATATATTTCCTCTCTTTATCTGCTTTCGTTCTCTCCTTCATACACAATGTTCTCTATATTAAACACAGGTTGGGAGAGCCTGGGTGTGAGCAATTAGAGGTTTAAAATGGAACATGTGGGAGGCCAGGAGGGCAGGCTTGGTCATTGCTTTGCCATCCATGAGTGAAGCACAGCATGCAACTTCCTTGCTAGGCTCACAAAGAACAAATTCCCACCCCACCCCACCCCCAACAGGAATTTGTTGAGGGCGATGATCTGAGCACCACAAAAGGATTTTGTAAAGTTTTCATATGAAACCCTTCTCTGAGATGGGGTCTAGAAGTTAGCATTTAAGTTACCTGGATAACGAACCAAGTAAAACACAGGAAGGAATCACTTTGTGGGGAGATGTGACTGATATCATTGTGTTGGCACTAGCTAGCAGGACTCTAAGGGCAGACAGGAAGGTGTTAGTATAATGTAGAAGGTTATAATCCACTTGGCAGCCATACCTTAAATGGGCGCTGGATTGACTTGTGGTCATTGCTTGTACCGCAATCTTTCTGGAGAAAACCAGAAAAACAGACCTCCAGCTTCAGGAAAGAACCACAGCTGAGGTCTCAGGGGACAGGGATGGAGAAAGGGCATGACCTGTTACTAGATGAATGAGTAAGACTCTTAAATACACGAAGAGCTGTTCTCACAGTATATTTCCAGTAGGTGACTTTGATGGGTCTCTACAGTTTCCTCTATTGTGTCTGGTTAGAAACGGGAGTGTGAATGGTGTCTGCACTGAGGATCAATTGGCCAAAGTGTGTAAGGCCTGGACTGGGCAGTAGAAGTTAAAGGAATTTAGGGAAAGCTCAGAACTCGGTTTCTGAATACAGTCAGAGCATCCTTTGAACTGGTCTCAGGTAAGCTCATCACAGGGAAACATGGGGTTCATCTGCTTCATAACTACTTCCAGACAGAAGAAAAACTCAGTCACTATAGACAATTATGCATTAAAATCTTCATTATCTCTGGAAATCTGGTTTCAAAGTCTATACTTGTTTAATAATATATACATTTTTCTTGTAATATGTTCCTTTCTCTTTTGCTTCTTTAAAGGATTTCTTTTGTTTTACAACAGATACGTTTGAGTTGAGGACTTCCTTTCCTTTTCCACATCTTAATCTTTCCCATCCTTCTTTTTATGCACCCTCCCTTCAGTCTTAAGTGCTTTCCACTTCCAACTAAAGACTTTAGGACTTTAAGGAACTGGGGGTGGGAGAAGCAGCGTTTTCCACATCTGGAAGCCTTAAGTCTTTTCTCTGAATCTGGTTTTTCCTTGAAAGTGTAGACTGAAGGATTCTTGTCCCACCAGGTCAGTAGAGGCATTTAATAATTTGTAATGGTCTCTTTATACCAAGGATGATGCTGCCCACCAGCAAAGTGATATTTAAGGAGACCACTGCACTTGAGGTAGATGGAAGGCATTTAAGTAGCAAACAGCAGTATTTCGGGATAGCCAACCATTTCTATGAAGAACCCGAGCCTTAGAAAGACTTCGATGTTCATGAGTTGCTACACCAAGTGAGTGGAGGGATATGGTATGGGGTAAAAATGGAATCCTGTACTATGACAGAGACTAGAAACATCAGCTAAAACTCACTGTGAGCTGATGGTGAAGCTAGGTCTTGCCTTAAGCTCAGAAAAGGGAAGAATGCTATCATTCATTAACCGTTGCTAATGACTTGCAACTAATTGAGTGACAGCAAATGTCTTTGTCTCTTGGAACCATACTAAGAAATCCCAGAGGTATAAAGGTTAGATAGTTGGAGTACATTCAACTGAAAGCTAAAGATTCAAAAGCCAATGGTCCTGGGGGATTTTGTGGGGGGAGGGGAGCACGGAACAAAAGGTGGAGATGGGGGCGACTGCCAAGGGGAAGAGTTGACAGGGGTTTCGGTGACTTTTTCTCTATTCCTAAAACAACCTGAAGAGAATCTGAGAAGCTCGCCGTGGCATTCATCAGTTGTCAAAACTGGCATTTCCCTTTGTTGAACAAGACAATGCAGACAAGAAGGAAGGTACTGTATGACAAGTGCCAGTGGCTTCAAATGCCAGGAGTTATGTAAAACGATAAAAGAGGGGAACTGTCATCGGGAGCCATAAATGGGATTGTCTTGTGGCTTTAGTCAACTGACTTTTAACGTGATGAAGGTAATTTAAATGGTCTTCAAGTTAAAAATGAAGAAGCAGCAGCAGCTCTCGTATGGTGGAAAGAACTTGAGTGAGTTAAGAGATCGTGTTCCCCACTCCAGCCTCCCGTTAGAAGCCATGTGTTTGGGGCGTGGAATAGAATCACTCAGAACCTCAGCTTCCCCATTTGGGAAGTGTGATCTGGTCATCAGCATTACCTCCATTCACCTCCTTGGTTGATTTGATCAACCTGGCCAGCTGAAAAGGCACCGCTTTCCACCAAGGAGCACTGCAATATTTAAAATAGCTTGGGCTTTGCAGTTGGGCATACATACTCCAATCAGATCCTAGCTTTGCTGATATCTAAATGGATCTCAATGATATCTAAATTTCAAGAATCTTCAATCCATCAGTCTTAAATTGTGCCTGTGTGTGTGTGTTTACATATGTATGCATGTGATTGAGGATGTCAGAAGTCAAACTTGGTTGCTGTTTCTTAGGCACCATTTACATTGGCGGTTTTTGAGACCCAGTCTCTCACTAAGCCCTGGAACTCAGAAATTAGACGAGGCTGTCTGTGCAGCAAGCCCCAGAGATCCTATCCCAATGACAGGAACCCTGAATCCTCATGTACACAGGAGGATGGATTTTGTATACATAGCTTAATGGTAAAGTACTTGCACTGGGTTCAATCCCCAGCATTCACCTCTCCCCAAAGTAAAAATAAAAATAGTTATAGGATGTGATAAGACCAAGATATACTATAAATCTATATAAAATAGTCAGTCCTCAGATCTCAGCTCTGATTGCCCATTGGAAGCAATGAAAAATATTTGCTTTGGGGCATTGCCCTTTAGAGATTATAATTCAATTAGACTGCAGTGGGTCTTCAGTTATGGAGGACCTTGTGAAATTTCCTGGGGTGTTTCTAATCTATACTAAATACAATGCTTTCTTCTTAAACTTTAGCACCAATTGTGTAGAAAACACTCTGAAATGACCCATCATGGTGGAATAACCCAGAAACCTGTTGGAAACCGGTGTTCTAGAGACTTGGCCATTCAAATATATTTCATTTAGTCTAGGGAGGGACTTGCCTGATGTTCATTTCAACCAGAAAATCCCATGCTATTTGTTTTGTTATACTTTTAATGATGTCCCTTTCAGTTCATCTGGGCCCTATAAAATCACGGGAGCTGGGTTGGGAATATCATTGTCAGAACCTAATGATGGGCCAATCTGAATCACCACATGGTGATGCGTCTGATCTTTGAAGTCATATGCACCTCTGGTTTCCAGAATCTTCCTTTTGCATTACTGTTGGCCTTCACAGAGTTCCCTCCATGTCCCCAGGATTTTCTGGGGGTGAAGAACTCCCAAACTAACCAGGAGAGCACCATCTGCCTCCAGGGGACAACCAGGAGGCCTGTGGGCTTTGCTGCCCCCACCCTGTTCTCCACAACACATCATGTTTTTGATAGCAGAATTCTCAGTCAGCTAATCTTCCCCATCTTGCACTCAACACCAAAGAGAAATGGATGTTGGAGAAAACAGGCTGTTTTATTAGCAGAAACAGACTTGACAATCTCGGGGACTTTGAAAAGTTGG